>OV725079.1:173560823-173631415 GCA_928085145.1 Nezara viridula | reverse complement strand
CTGCATTGGAGCACAAATAAAAATATCAAAATTTGGAGAGCAAACCATCATTTTTTGTTACGAAAATACTTACATTCGTCATGATAAAAATTCGGTAGGTCTAGAATAGTATCTATCAAAAAATATAAGTTTATTATTATAAAAAACGAGAGGAATAGAAGACTGACTGCCCCTCAGATTTGAGAAATTGGTTCATGTTGCAACAATAAAACAAAGATTTAAGGAGGCTAATTTACTGGGACGTGTACGTACATAAAACCATTTAGATTTTATTTTATTAATCTATAAAATAGTATTCAGCATTCTATACAAGAGATTTTGAGACTCTAAGAAACATAGAACTAATGTGGAATGATATATATTATAATAATATTAGAATAGAGCTTTGATGACAATTGGGTTTAAAATGATAGAAAATTTTATATAGAATTAACCACCCTCCGAGGAGTCTGAAAAGAAGATGGCCCCCTGATCTCCTAATGTAGACATATCATTAAAGTGCTACCATTGCCTAGTTACCCAGCAAGTGTTTCCACGTCATTATATCCATATGTTCAAATTTACTAGATGCATTCCTTTAATACAGTTGTAAATGTCATTAGGAATAATAATAAAAAAAAGAATTAACCAAAACCATGTCAAGAAAGAAACACAAAATGAAACATTTTATTTAGATCTGATAACATCGATCTGAAAATTCTGAACTCACTTTTTTTCTGAATCGAAATTGAAATTTCAACAACAACTAAATACATACACTTACCTACTCAAACTCCTCTGGACAGACGCCTCATAGATTTGCGGTTCGGTAAAATGACTCACTTACTAAAACTATAAATATTTCAATCCAAAATTTTACGACTTATAAGAGAAGTTTCCTGGTACGAAAACAACAAAACTTTACATAACTAATAACAACTAACTATCGATTGGCACATACTTACTATCTACTCTCGTTTTAATCTCAAACTACACGGAAAAAACAACAGACTTATAAAGTCGAATGTATTGTTGTAGTGATGACTAAAATCTTTGAATACATCGAAAGATTTGGGGTGGATAGTATTTTAGCCTGTATGTTTTCTGTCGTGTAGTTTTATTTTTTTTACTAAAGTGAACTGAAAATTTTAAATGTCTGTCAAAGGTGATTCCTAGATAAACAATATGTTTTGAAAGTTTACATTCATAGATTTTTAATTTAAACTTTTATGGTGGTTACTTTTTCCCATCATAAAACCAAAAATTCAATAACCTCAGTTTTATCAGACTTTGCTTTAATGTTTAAATTACATAGATCTTCGATTAATTTATGGGCTACATGTTATGATTGCTTGATAGCCTTCATAACGTTCAAACTGCTAATTATGAAAGCACCATCATCAGCAAAAGGTACGACTGTTCAATTTTGGTACTTGGTCCCTACAACTCTTACTGTGGCAATAGAGGACAGTACTGGTGACAGTACCGCATCTTGTGGAACTTCATATGTTAAGTTTATGAGACAAGAAAATCGGTTCGGTAACATTTGCTCTTAAAAATCTCCTGAACAAAACTAGCCATTAATTAAAAAACTTTATAAAATAAATTAACGTTCTGAGCATTTGCAATATGGATTAAAGTTATTAGAGATAATGTATGAAAACATGGGTGATAATTACACTTTAATCGGATGCCAGATTTAAAATAAGCTACGGTCTATCAAAACCATTTCCCCACGATCTCATGCTAAGCCCTCGCTGTTTATTAAATTATATTATCTGATATAGTAATGTGCTATTTGTGATAGGTGGATGAAAACGAGAATCATTAGCGATGCGAGTTTAGAACACATAGCAAATGACTAGCTAGAATTCATGCATTCAGCTGATTAAATTCCATTTATGTGCCACATAATATGGTTCATGTTATCGTTCTTCAGTCAGAAATAATATAACATTTGTTTTATCCTCTGTTAATCCTTCCGCTCATACATTATCAATTATTTTTATAATATATTGTAGCAATAAATTATTAAAGTAAGGAAATTTAATTCGCGCGATTGGTATACAGTCTCACCTCAATTCCTAAACCGAAAACTAATCGTAACATTATTCTTATCAATTAGTAATGAGTGCTCTGATGGGAAATGGAGGATGTCTATAATTTAAAAATAATAAGAATAATGCATTTATAGATGGATAGATATGAAAAAAAAATAGTTATTAACAGAAGACGAGAAAAAAATACGAGACTTATTTTATCAAGTTGAAAACAAATTCTCGATTTAGAAAACAAAACCTACCAATCAAAATCATTACGATTTACAAAAGCACCTTGGTACTTGACTAGCAAAACTCTAGACAACTTCAGCTGACACTATCACCTCCTTCTTTTACTCCATCTCAGATAAACTCCTGGTTATGATTTATTAACAGTTGAAGCATTCCACCAAATACCCAAAAAAGAGCCAGTATTTCTGACAACAATTTACACCTGTATACTAAGGACTTCGAAATTCCTATTACAATAAAAATACTGATTCATTATGATGATTCACCAATCCCGTAAGGACATATACAGTCCTTCATCCTATAGACCTATTAGCCCCCTTCCTATATGTTGCAATGTTTTTGAAAAATTAAATATACAAAAGACTTGTCGACATATTTATTGACCGATAGCTAATGCTGACCATTAGTTCGGCTTTCGATTATTCCATTCGACAACAAATCAGTTACACAAAGTTACCGACTACATTGCTGGAGCTTTACAACAAAAATTATATTTTTTGGATGTTGCTTAAACTTTAAATATTTTCTCTTCGACAGATTTTTCTCAGTTATGCAGTGTTCGGAAATGTCTTCAATTTGTCCAATCTTGGCAAGAGTTCCTCAAGATTCAATACATGGCCCTCTACTTAGCATTGTTCACACTAACGATATACCTGTAACCAGTGAGGCACTGATAACTAGTTATGTAAACGACACAACAATTCTCATAAAACATGAAGATGCTACAAAGGCTTTACATCCTCACTAACTTAACAAAATCACTTACTTAAATTACAAGATTGATTCAAAATATGGAAAATTTGACTTAATCATGATAAATTCGAAGAACTAATATTTACTTTTCGAAAAAACACCTCTAGTTTACATTAACAACTATCTAATTCCTCAAACGGACACGGTACTTTATTTTGGATTTTACTTCTACAGAAGAGTGGTATGTAGCCCACACATGAAAAAGGAAACGTAAAACTCTTAACAAACGACTCAAAATACTCTACTCTCTTTTTTCTAAATCATTAAAACTTAAACTGTGAGAGAAACTGAATACATTTACATACTTACTTGAACCCATCCGGACGTACTCATCAGAGATATAAAATATTGCTAAAAAGACCCAACTACAAAAACTTCAAACCTTTCAATCAAAATTATGGCGACTCATAACAAAAGTCAAGAACCTTGTTCGTGACTAACAAAACTCTATTGGCCTTTAGAGTCAAATTTAAATAGACAATACAACAGATGTATAAGAGACATGGCCACAGCTGACATACCTCTGAATATGAGGAGGACACGGAAAAGGCGTTGGATGAGAGATCTCCTATCATAGAAAACCTAATTAATCGAAAAATTTCAAGGAAAAGGTACTGCTGTGTACTGTCCTTGTCCATACCTGACATTTCATTATTTCTCTTATTTCAGCACATTTTTTGATTTTCGACACAAGTCGAAAGGTGCAAATAAATATTTATAGCAAAAAAAGTAAATAAATAAAATAATTGGTAAAGAAAAATTAATTCATTGACATGAGACAGTGTGGTGGCTTGACGTTGGTTAGGCTGAAGTGGATAGCCTAAGCCCGCATGACAGTTCTGTCTTACAGTAACCTTGTCCTTTTGCCCCTTAACTTCCCACAGTCAGCCTCTCTAATTATAGTTTACTTTTGGTTTATTAATGGAAATAAAATATTTTTATAAAGTATATCTACTATAAATAAAATTTAACATAAATTACATTTTTAATACATGGAAAGCAAATTCCTATAAAATTAATATTTTTTTTTTAAATTCAAATAAAATCGGAAACTATTTAATTTTGAACTCATTTTTTTATTGATTTTATTTTCCATATTATTTAAATTTTTTCCTTCAAAAGCAGACTTATGACTAATCTTATTGCAAAAATATATGGAATAATATTGGACGATAATCCAACTAATTTTCTGATGATTACTTTATTTTTTTAAATTAAATAAAGTGAACTTAACTAACAAAGATATTATAAAAAAAAAATATTAAATTTATAAAATAAACATCTTTATTAAAAAAAACATTTATTTCTGTATATAAATTGAATGCCATAAACTCAACCGATGTTATTTTTAAGAAATATAAATTTTAGATAAAATAGTATATATTTTTTTTCTATAATATGAACAGAAGGTAAATTTCAGTTGAAATCTCGATTTGGAATGTTTCAATGATTTAGAATAGTACTTTTTGGGGATCTGAACTTTTATCTCCAATCACTATAACGTTCATATTAAATTCGGAAACGAATAAGAAAATGCATAAAAACAAAATATGAAAGAAAAATAACAGTTAATTTTAAAATCCTTTCAATTACTGATGTAAGAATTATTGTAACAATTAAAATAATTTTCGTCTTTTGGGAGGAAATTCGAACTTAAAACAAAGTTTTTGTTTGATTCATTGGTATTTTATTTTTTAATAAAATAATGATTAAGAACATGGAAATGGAAAATTCCGTATCCAGATGAACTTTATCTGCCATCGTTTTGGCAATTCAGGCAACATCAGGAAATAAAAATATCACATATAGAAAAATAGAAAAAAGACATATATAAATATATGTTTTTACAAAAATATATTTTGTACTTAATTTATTTAAACCATTCTTCCATGTAATTAAGTATGTGTTTGGATGTCTTCTGATGTACTTTCTCTAGTTAACGTCTTAATATATATAAATATTACTTCCACATTTTTTTTTATATCTAATCTAATACAGTTTTCTGTCTTGACGATGCCCCGAGTTGGTAAACGTCGCCTGACTAACAGTTTATCTGTATGTTAGAGAGACATTCATTCAAAATTAGATATTTTTTATTTATAACCAAATTAATTTATTCTCTATTTGAGCAATTAATAAGATATGTAAATCACTAAATAATCCTGTAAAGTTTCATTATATAAATAGGCAAAAGCAAGACAGTTCATTTGTTTGATAACTTCCTGAATTTCCTACATAATGAAAAAAAAAATCATAAAAATTGGTTAGAATTATCTCCAAAATGAATTACGTTAAATTATCTTTTATTAAGAAGAAACAAAGTTGAAATTTGTATTTCGCACCTCGATGATAAACCCTAAAATACAAATTTTAGTTGCAAGTGGGTTCAAATATTTTTTTGAAAAAAGTTACTATGGATTCCTATTTTTATTTGATTATAAATTAAAAAGTACAGAAATGGTACTGCCTTGTTTAAGTACATGTAAAAGTCAATGTGCGAATATATAATAGTACAAAATAAATATTAGGGACATGCATATTCATTTACGTTTTCCTCAAATGTTCAATAACCAATATTGTCTAATTTCGAAGACTTGGCGAACACTAGTCTAAATAAATTAGCTATGGAATGCACTCGTAACGGTGTAATAGAGTCAGGGTAGAGATAGATAGAGACACAGCGAGGGGGATATTGGCAATATAGGGGATTGTAGGGAGTGGCAGGGGCAGATAGCCCCCCATTCCACCCCCCCCCCACCACCACCGAGGGTGATCAACAGTTCTCCATCACTACTGACACTACGTCAACCGTGATCAGTATTCTCTCCTCTCTGCGGTCTCCCATCTTCCCTTCCATAATCCTTCATGGCTCCTAGCCTTAAATCTTTGTCCGTCCAAAATCACAGGAAATTTTCTTCAGTGCGAGTAAAATATTGACACAAATTAAGAAAATAATCAAATAAAAAACAATTAAATAAGTAAAAAAGATTGTTATCAAATTATAGTCAATATTAATAGAGAAAAAAGTAAAAAATATAGCAGTAAGAAAAAATACACAATCTATCTCACTAAATTTCTTTAATGGATATGGGATCTCCATCAGGATTTCAGGTGTTTCACATCAGAAAATTAATCACATCAGGGTGAAATGCTGGTTGTGATAAGGGTAGTGGTGTTGTCAAGTCGTCTTCAATCCCGGCGGTGAATGCATTGTTTTTTAATATTATTTGTATCCTAAAAAAAAAATTAAGAGAAAAATTAGAATTAAAATTTTGTGTAATGCATTACAGAACTTTCACTTTTTCACTCTTAGTAGAAATATTTCTTTTAAAAGTTAACAAACCTCAGAAGTATTACTTTAATTATAAAAGATATTTTTTTTTAAAACTTATTTATTGAAAAAGATTACAATCTGTCAAAGGACATTTATAATAGTGTTCAGAGATCACCTTCACACTCTATGTACAATAAATAAAAATAAATTATACAGAAAAATAATATATATACACTAAATAGGAATAAAATAGACTAAATATAAATAAATAAAAAAGAACATATACATACCTATATACACTATTTACAATCAGGTGAGAGGCAAATCCAAGGTCAGCCTTGTCCCTCCAACTGTGGAGAGAAAAGAATGAGCGAGAATTCTTTAGCCACATACACTCATGACGTGAGTGGAGAATCTGGCCATTGCCAGAACTCCAATATTTATAAACTATAAAAGGTTGCGTGGCCACTGCCGTTTCAACCTTCTTGGAGGATTATAGGGACGGGTGGTGCTGAATAGGGATTGTGCAAAGGGATTTGGATGATGGATAAGGTTCTGATGAAATTTGGAGAATTTTGCTGGGATATGGTCTAGGACAAATGGGCTATTAAGATCATGGTGTAGGGTTTTATTGGTTACATAGAAAGGAACATTGACTATTGCTCGAAGAACTTTGGACTTGAAGAATTGGATACGTTTGATGTCAGAAAATTTTACTGTTCCCCACAGTTCTAGTCCGTAATTCCAAGTAGGTTTCAGTTTAAGGCAATTAATATAAATTACGAAAATTCTGTTGATTATATTATTCTATTGAAAGGAAATTTTATTTAGTTTCTATGGTAACGTTTATTTCGCATTAATAATATACAAGTCATCATCATCATCATACCTGGAGAATTTGGAGAGAACAAAAAAGTACCGGACTTTATGAGTTATAAAACACTGCCTAGGCAATGCTTTAATAGACTGAGAGAAAAACCTGATACACGATTGGGTCATTCAAGTAAAGGGAATTATGGAAAAACCAGGATGTCAGGAGCGCTTCTCACTTCTTTTTTACAAATGTCTGTTCAAGTTCAAAAACGAAATTATTGAAAAAAAAAATTAAAAACCATCAGACATCCAAGAACATTATCAAACTCAAGACATAGAAAACTCTGCTTCTTTAATAACCCCGCACCATAAGAGTACTTGCAGTTCGAGACTTCAAATTTAAACAATACATGAGCCGCCGTCTCAGAGATGCTAACGATGACTATACGATGAAGGTATTCATAATTATATAAATGATGCTAGTCTTAATTATTAAGTCTACCAAAGTGTTTGAAGCATGTAACTGCTTTATGACAGACCAAATACCTATTTCTTTTATTCACTGCAACAAATTTTATGAACCGAATCTGTCGAAAACATCTGGAATTTTAAACATACCTTATATAAATGTAAATACTATAACCTAAAACAATTAAAAACTCTGTGCAGTGTCATACAAAGTCATGTAAAATGAAGTTTAAGATATTTCAGGAAACGCAGCATTCATCATATTTCCAGTTGCTGGAATTAATAGAATGCTGAATGGCTACACTAAAGCAGAACGGAACCTATGTAAAGAAGCTTGGCGTTATAATTGGATAAACTTATTCTAGTGCGTTGTTCGGGCTTGGATCAATCATGAACCTCGTATCGCCTACGAGAATATCGACACGACCTCCAACCAGAAAACTTAAAAAATTTCTTCCGATTTTTTAAACAACACAATTAATAAAGACATATTTATACAACACAACCCTTATATACCTTCCATGCACAACAGAACTAACATATGCAGTTGTAACAACAGACATATTTTATTGAATTTGTACTTGAAATAAATATGAAACTGAAAAAGAAAAGCCTCTAACCTAGTTTTAGTTGCCCATGGCACACGAGTACAAATAAATAAATAAAGTCATATAAACGACTTAAATAAATATACTTTTTTCATAAGTCTAAGGGGTTCGCGTCATATGATCGCGTCAAAATAAAAAAAAATTGGTTCCACTTTTGAAAATTTTGGTTCAAAACTTTGAAACCTCTTATTTTTTAAGTTTTACAATGAATTTAAACATTTGGTCCGCCATTTCTCCATGAAATTTCCTTTATCTTGAAATCTCTTTTGTCAAAATCTGTTGCGTCGAAAAATTGTACAGAATACTGCCATAAATATAATAATTGTAACCTTTATCTGTACCCATTTTGATATTTAAAATATTATTATATATTTCACATTAAACATTTATTAAATTTTTTATTCAGGAGTAGTGGCGTTTTCAAGGTTTTCCTGATTAACTCATTCTAATTTACTTCTATTTTCAGCATCTCTCGTCCATGCGATTGTTTATCTTTAATTTCATCAACACCTAACTTCTAAGTGGTTTCAAACATTCTTTTGAATATCACGGAATAACTTTGAGAGACCATCCTTATGCCTAGTATCCTTCACGGCTCCCAGCCTTAAATCCGTCTAAAATGACAGGGAATTTTCTTAAAATATTGAAAAAAATTAAGTAAATAATCACATAGAAAACATCAAATAATCAAATAAAAGAAATAATTCCAAAAATTCACAAGGAAATCAGCTGTTGTTTTTTGTTGACTTCCAAACAAAAAAGCTCCTGGCTATGATCTGATCATTCCTAGTCATCCTTCTCCATCTACTCCGAAAAGCCGTCCTCTTTCTTTCTATAATGTTACATTTCTTCCTGCTTTGAAAAATTTCTAAAATAAAAACGATTCCAAAATCTTGTAATTTCCGAAAACCTTCCAAGACCTCAACTTATCGTCCTATAATACTCCTATCTATAATGGGAAAAATATTCAAGAAAATATTTTTCTTAAATAAAGCCAATCCTGGAAAGTTAGAAAGTTATACCGAACTACCTATGTTGCTTTCGTTGGTAGCATTCCACCTTACAACTGAACCATCATATATTTGACGCTCTTTCAGTCACGTTTGATGAAAATAAATACTAATCAGCGATTTTTCTAGACTTTGAGAAAGCGTATGATAGCGTCTGGAATAAAGGTCTATTGAGTAAAATAATTCTTTCTTCCTTCTCTGTATTTTTGTAGATCGCTCTATTTCTTCCGTTTTCCATCAACTTGTAGGTGTACGACAAGATAGAGTTTTTAGTCCTCTTCTCTTTTCTCTCTGCACATAGGATATCCACAACACCCTAGCCACAACACACCACAAACGACACTGAAATTCTTTCATTCCACAAAAATCGTAACATTGCTTCAATCGCACTACAAAATTATCTCTATAACCTTAAAAAATGGATCCACATATGGAAAACCAATATAAAGTCATATAAGCTCATTTCGTAGGAAGATTCCCTGTCCTGGTGTGACATTAGACAACAAGCCAATTCCCTCAAAAACTTAAGTAAGTTATTTCGAACTATACTTACGGACAAAAAACTCACCTAGGAACATACATACCAAATTTAAAAAACAAAACAATAACTGATCAGATGATACAAACAACAGTCACATCTGTTGGACTACAAATCTCTCAACTTACAAAACAAGTGGCTAATCTACACCACCATACTACGAAATATTTGGACATACGGAACAGAACTTTGGGGTTCTGGATAACACGTCCACATAAACAAAATTCAAACTGCACAGTCCAAAATACTTCGAAAATTTGTAAATGCCTCCTGATATATTTTAAATTGCACCATACACAACGACATGAATAAATTAACAGTAACATCCTATATACATTATTGGCTATGTATATAAGACCCCAATACCCCAATGTATATAAGATTCCAATATCCAAGATAAAACGTTACGATGGTGAAGGTAGCACCAAATTGAATTGGAAATTGAGAAAGGTCTGGAGTTTTGTTACTTCGAAAAATATATTAACTATGTATGAACTACCAAATAAATAAATAACTTATTAATCACCATAAACCACTTGTCCTCTCTCTTTTTTCCTGTTATCTTGGAGAGCCTCAAAGAAGACTAAAAATGTAATGGCCTCGCGATCTCCTCACATTATGAATAAATTTTCAGGAAATAACAGACAAAATGAGCATCACATTTTCTAGATGCGTTGCAACGCATTTTAAAACAAATATTAACATACAATTATTTATTTATTTACTAACCAAACAAAAATGTAGAACATTAGATTAAATTTACAATAAGCAAATTTTTTGGCAGCTTCACAGCTTCCCATCACATCTGTTATGGGAATATATATCAGATCAGCAAGTCTCTTGGCCAACGCCTGCGTATCGTTGTAGTGAGCTGTACGGGTTTCTTGTACGATGAAGGATTTCTGTCAGAGGATTCATGTTGTACGTCAGTCTTTGGTAAAAGTTATTGTAGTTCTCTTTTGTAGTATCTATAATTGTAGGTACGTTTAATTCAGTCAACTATCCTTCGTAAAACTTTTGACTGAAAGGACTGAATTTTGTTAATGTTCAAGTTTAAGCAGAACCCCAAAGTTCTATGCAGTAAGTCCAAACAGGTTTAAGTAAAACTTCATAAAGGGTTAGTTTGTTAGTTAAAGATAATTTTGAACGTCTGTCAAGTAATCTGGATAAAAGAAGGTATCGTATGTTTAATTTTATTCGTTTTTGTCTGATGTGAGTCCTCCAAGTAAGCCTTTTGTCCAGGTAAAAACCTAAATACCTAATTATATCATAATGATCTGATGTAAAATAAAATAAAAACATATTTACTCTTAATTATAATCAATTTTTAAAAGGAAAAATACTATTGTAAAAATATTTGTTTGCAATGTTCAATATTTTGCCTTATAAAATGTTACATAGGTTAAATTACGGAATCTTATCCCTAAATCTGGTTATTTTGCCACATTTATATATACATATATTATTAAAGGGAAACTTCAAATCTATCGTGAGAGTTGACTATAATAATAATAAATATTTTCACAAGTCGAATGTTAAAATGGAAAAAATATAGAAACCTTGGTATTCTTTTTCCACCCAGGCGAACCCACAAGGGTTCAACGAGGCTTTCAACGTCGGCTTCTCATCCGGAGCTGTCAAACGCAAGAGAAAACTATGACAGACCATTAGGAAAATCCCCATGGTGAGGATACGACTTGTCAATAATCTGACTTTTTATCAGAACAGAATCTCTAATAGCAGCAATTAGAGATAGAAAATTCGTTAATGAATTTTAGAAAAATAGAGTGATTAATGGTTGTAGAATTAATTTTTTTCTAATATTTGATATGCTTCAATTAAAAAAAGAAAAGATACTCCTTTGAATGTATTTGCCAGAAAATGACGTCCTGATAATATATGTTGTTTCTAACTATATTTAAATACAGACGAGTAATAGAAAAAAAAACATATAAAATGACAAATAAAGCACAAAACAAATTAAAGTCTGTGCTTTTTAACACACGATAGAAGTCAAACCATCAAGGTGACATTAATAATATTAGAGATAGAAATAATTTATTTAAAGCAGTGCTGCCTACTATATAGGGTTGCTCGATACATAGCATACTCATCAATCCTTTTTTTTTTTTTTTTGGACATAGGACTTAATTTTATGTTTATATATATATACAAATTCTTTTTAATATTACACAACACAAAAAAAAAAAATCAATACTATATACTAATATAATATGTTTTCCCTCAAAAACACATGTACGGTATATCGGACTTTACTTGGACAAAAAACTCACCAGGAATATTCACAATAAAATAAAAAAAACAAGAATTGACCAGACGATACAAACAACTGTCACATCTTTTGGACTACAGACCTCCACTAAACGTACGAAATAAGCGACTAATCTACACCACCATACTAAGACCTATTTGGACATACGGAGCAGAACTTTGGGGTTCCGCAAAACACGCACACATAAACAAACTTCAAACCACACAATCCAAAATACTTTGTAAAATCGTCAATGCTCCTTGGTTTATTTCAAATCACACCATACACACAGACATGAATATACCAAAAGTAAAATCCTTCATACACAACATTTCATTGTTCTACACTCCATCATCAAAATCCACTCGTTCTATCTCTATCTTCCTCCCTGTTACCTGGTGAGCCTCAACGACGACTAGAAACGCAGTGGCCTAGAGATCTTCTGTTGGCAAGTTAAGAAAATATCAAAAATACTAGAAGATACAATAAATTCCAACACATTTGCTTGATGCGTTACAACGAAGTGGCAAACTTAATGGAAAATAAATAAATACAAAAAAAAAATATCGTATACAATTTTTTGTATACAATAAACCATTTGGTATTAATAGCAGCGTTTTTTAAATAAATGCCGAACTTTTCTTTCACAGAATAGCCTAAACATTCTGGAGGAGTTAAGAATGGAGAGCGGTCTAAGCTCCCAGAGGAACTGTAAATAAGAGCGGAGAGCGATAAAGAAGAAAACAATTGGGAGCCATTATTCAAAGACAATCCGATAAAGCCGAAGATTAACAGAACCCAAAGATTAATTGGCCGCTAAGAAGTCAATTCAGTTCCCCCTCTTCGAGAAAGTTGTCTTCTTTGGGCTTGAATCGAACTTGGCCTCAAGATACAAGATGTACTTACACCGTGTCAATAACTAATGGTTATATACACCATCTATGGTTATATTCATATATAAATAAAGCCTGTATTTTTCACCACATTTATTTTTATTTCTATTCCGCAGTGGCTACGTTTTTAACTTTACACAATAAGTTCATAAAAAAATTTAATATAATATAATAGTGATTTCAGTCATCTTTTAAAAACAATATTACATAATTTATAACCCTAATAGAGTTAAGTCATTAAGTCATCTAATTTACAATTAGATTAATTAAAACTAAGATAAATGTAGAAATGTTAAGGGTAAGAGAAATGTATAATATTGTTTCTTAAATTTTATTAATTATTTCATTTTATTTTTTAGTTCCTATCCCAACCTAAATCAATTTCATACCAATTAAATATAAATAAAAACGAAAACATTGATTAACTTGAAATGAAATTCGCCACAAGCTCAATTTTTAAAACACATACATAAATAAAAATACTCTACTTATTTATTTCATATAAAGTCATCCTAAGTACAGTTAGTCTATTTCTATTATATGTGGCATACTTAAAAAATCTATAATTAAAGGTACAGGAAAAAGAAGATCTTGATTTCTTAATAATGTAGTATGATTTCTTTAAATTCAATTGCTTTAATCTTATACATCACAGTTTAACATTGGGGTTTAACAAGCAGATATATCTTTTTAATAAAAACAATCAAGCGGTTTCTTTCTACTTAATATTTCAATAACAATGATTCATTTTATTATAACATAACATAAATACAACTAGAGCTAAAAACTAATCTTATATATTTTACAAACACTAAAATAATTATATTCAATTATTAATAACTTCTAAAGTGGGCTGAGATGGGATGACATTTTTGAAATTCACATTCAAATAATACCTTACAACAATTTATCAATGATATCTTTTCAATGAAGTTAAATAAATTTATGTAATTGTTGAATTTATGAAAATATATACAAATAGAAATTTTAAATCCGAAAATAATTACGTAATAAGACTGGTTATCGTGATTCGTTGTTGTTTTAAAGCATTCTGAATACATTGTTCTTATTATATAATATTTAAAAGATAAGATAAATAGTATTGTAATTGAGTAGCCAAAGTTTTTAAAAACATCGCATTTTGCGCCAAATAAATTAAAGTGGTCAACTTTTGAAGATACTTATTAAAATTTTACCATTTAAACCTTTTGGAATCGCTTAAAAGAATAGTACAATATGTACCCATTTTGAAGTTATATAGAATTACGAAATTTGGTCAATGTCGCGAGATTCGCTTGACTCATAACACAGTGTAGTGTGGGAAGGTCGAGTTTATTCCATGGGTGAACGCCGAAATAATTTCAACCTACAACACAAGAATCCTCCTTAAAGACAGCAGGAGAAGATTTACAAATATATTTAGTCGGTAGTATTACCTTAGAATGTAACAAAGTTCAAAAACTTAAAAGTAAATTAATGCTTAAATATAAAATTGATCCTTCATCCAATTTCCTACTTACTTATTCGTATTAATTTAAAACAGCTACATAAAGGATACTAAAAGATTTTATATACAAATATTAGATTTCGAGCTGGAACATACATGCTATAAAAATAAGAAAAAATCATTGATGTTTATTCAATAATGTTAAAAACAAACTATAAGTACGAATCCATATAGATTAATTATAACAATTTTATAATTAAAATAAAACACCATACTACAATGTAATTGATCATCAAAATCCACAATTAAGTTAGAAATACAGGCGATGGTGAAGTATACATCGTATTAAAATTTTGGGAAAATTTGCCTTCAGCTAGAATGTAAGTTAGCATAAATTATTTTCAGCCTAAAAAAAATAATATTAAAATGACGTTTTGTATTGCTGGTTAGTCATATCTAATCTCGAGTAGACGCTTGCCAGCGCGCCAGTCATAAGACTATTTGTTGCCAGTGCCTCGCTGGCCTCTCCAGTGAGTGGCATAAATCTTTTACACACTGCCAGTCGCTGGCACACAGTGACTGGCGACCTCGACTGGCGCGCCAACTGGTACCTAGTAAATGAGCCCTAAGAAACATAGGTTTTAATGTGATGTGACAAGATGCTTCAGTATCTCTTGAAAAATTATTTAGGTAAACAATCGTTTGAAAAGGTGGTAACACTGGACTAGGGATGGCGGAAAAATATCGATTTATCAATGTATTTTTTTTAATATATATAAACTCTGTCTGGTATATTCTAAATCGATTCATAAGCTTTACTTGATATGTTTTATAAAAAACTTAATTATCTACAAAATGTGATTTCATTTCTTTTAATCATACTTTAAGGAACTTGAAATATTATTTCCAGACATTTTTACTCCTTTAAGTGTATAAAAAATAACTACTTTGACATTATCTCAAATTTGTACTAATCACTAGCTTTATTATTGGAGTGAGACGTCAATTGGATAATAATTTTGTCATGTAAGACTGATAACTTCTCATATTATTGATGAATTTTCTAATATAACATGCTGATATAATGGACATAAGTCATTAGACATGATGGCTTGATAAGTTTGATATAGGGAATATTCGTCAGAGGAAAGCTGGCACTAATCAGATCCTTGATAACTGTGAGCCTTGACAACTTACCTGATGTTAATTAGACTCACGGCTCAGGTAAATCCTGTAAACAGATTTCCTCTCCTTTCCTCCTCTCTCCTCCCACCGCCTCCACCTCCTCGCCTTACACTCCCAATTACCTTTTCTCAGCTCCAACAGGTATTTTGATACAATTGCTATGAATCAAATTCTGTTAAGCTAAATAGGCGGAATAACCAGTGATTCATTGCGCGTTTATCATTATCTAGGAATTCCGATGTCTTAAAGTTCATAAAATGGAAAAACAGCAATATATTGTGTAACAGTTGACAAAATGATAGAAGATTGAATTTAAAAAAAAAAACAGATGTTGCGATTATAGTTTTTTTTTTTAAGGAAAGTTATAGAGGGATCGAAAGTTGTGATATAGACTGTAAACAATATTTGATTATTTTGTTAATTATTTTTGGTTTAATTTGTTCCCATTATAAATAAATTGGCTAATTATGGATGTTTTATCAATTAATTTATATCACTTGCAAAAGAAGAAATAGTCAGCAAGGAAGAACTCACCCCTCCTCCACTGGGTAAGCCATTCTTAATTATAATTTTAAAATTATAATTTTATCATTAAGTTGACGTTTAAAGGAACGTTACAATTGGGTCAGCAAATAAATCGTTTTGGTTTTTCTATTGTTTTTTTTTATGTCACTGTAATATACTTCTTATCTGAGGAATTAATCCCTAAGTGTGTTTATCCTGTTTGTAATATGCCAACAACTATATCTGTAAACTCTTGTTGAAATTAGCTTAGTATTGTGTTAGCTATTGCACTGTGAATATGGAAAAATATATCATTCATTATCGGTATATTTCGTTGTATTGTTTTAAAAAAGGTAAACGTGCTGCAGAAGCTTATAGAAGCACTTCTGCCAGCATATAGCCGCTGGAATACAAAATGGCAACCATATGAACATTATAGAGACCCAACATATGTTGTGAGAGAGAATAAATAGATATATAAAGCTTTCTAAACTTTATATTTATAGTATTTACAGTCTTAAGACATGAAGTAATTGTCAATTAGCCATCCATTTAATCAGTGAAATTACTTTCTATCTATAATAATGTGATATGTGAAATTAAAGCAGTAAAAATTTTCCATACAAGTTGTTATATTAGTTTTTTCGCTATATAATATAGCTTTGGTGATATCCATACTTGTAATTCACTAATTTCGGATAAAAAAATTTTGCATCTCATTTCTATCATTATTTTCTTTTCATTTTATAAAAAAGTTATGAGGTAAAAGTTGTTTAATATTAAATTTTATTTAAGATTATATATTATACTACTATCTTATCTTCAACCATTCAAAGGCTATAGCAATTATAATTTCATGATTAAACTCCCGAAACTCCGAAACTTACTTTTCGTAATTTTCAATATTACACAGCTCTTAATCTGTATATAAGACAACATACATGCGTATACATTGGCTTACATAATTTACATTTTTAATTTCACATATCAAATTATTATAGATAGAACGCATAGTTTCACTAATACAACCGAAAAGCCGAAAAAAATAAACTTTTTGAATCGTAAACTCAATATTTCGACTTGAAATCCACGGCTATTACTTCATGTATTAAGACAGTTAATACGATAAATTGAAATATAAATTAGTTGGTAGCTTTAAATATGTATAAGCCCTCTCTCTCTCTCTCTTCTCTCTCTCTCACTCTCTCTCTCTCTCTCTCTCTCTCTCTCTCTATATATATATATATATATATATATATATATATATATATATATATATATATATATATACGCTTACAACCTATGTAGAATCTCTATCTATCTTCACATTGCCGCCGTTTTGTAGTCCAACGGCTATATGCTGGTAGACGTGCATTTTTTTCAATTTTTTTCATAAGGCCTCTGGATATGATCAATTTATAAAGACAAAACATATGACACCTTTTTTTGGCACGGGCTCCCGGACTATATCTATTATATTTTAGATCTAATTAAACATATAACAAGCGATTGAAAATACTGAACTCACTTTTTTCCAAATCAATATTGAAAATCCGCCAAAAACTCAATACATACACTTACTTACTCAAACCCATATGGGCATACGCCTCACAAATTTACGGTTCTGCAAAAAAGACACACTTACAAAAACTACAGACATTTCAATCCAAAATTTTACGACTTATAACAGGAGCTCCTTGGTAAGTAAACAACAAAATTTTACATAACGACTTAAGACAACCAACTATCGACCAAAACATACGCAATCTCTACTCCAGATTTCATCATAAACTACATGGACAACACAACGGACTTATTAACGACATGGCCACAGCTGACATGCCTGCCAGGAGACGACTAAAGAGGAGCTGGATGAGAGATCTCGTTTCTTGAGTTAAGGAAATAAATCAAGACCAGGAAGAAGTACTGCTGGGTACTATTTTTTCCTCATGCCTAAAATGTCAATCTTTCGTATTAGTTACAATACATCTGCCTATTGTCAAGCTCATGATAGGTGCGGATGGAAATATGAAGGCAAAAAAAAATTTAAATATTCAAATCCATACTTACCATACATATTTAAAATAACATTAAATAATTGATACAAAAATTCAAATCAATCCATCTTTTTAATAATTCCACCGTCTGTGGAACAGTACATATAACACCAAGAAGGCACTAACATTCCAACTGTTGGAAATCGATAACACACGTTATCTGACAGTTGGAAGGTAATTTAGTGTTGGCAGTTCCGACAGAAGCGCACTCTGGATAATTGCACAAGGAATAATTCAGGACAGGCTACGCTGCGGAGGAAGAAGTAAAGGATTCCTCCAATCGATATCCAGCCAATGGGGAGGATAGCTCAATTAGGTCTGGTTTAGACTACACAAAAAATATTCATTTCTGAAGTTCAAGTTAAAAATAATATCTAAATTTCATTGATATTCAAAACGGTATATATATATATATATAAAATATAAACTAATACTGAGGAGTGAGCAACAAATATTATGTATTCTTTGTAATTTGAATGTAATTGAGAATATATATCACTACGTCGCTGTTTGTCCGATTTTACAGAAATATAAAATTAAGTAATTTAAGTAACAAAAATAATAAACCGCCATGAACTAAGGTGACTTACTCAATGACTGATGGGCATTTCAGCTGTGGCCATGTCGTTGATAAGTCCGTTGTGATGTCCGTGTAGTTTAAGATGAAATCGGGAGTAGAGAGTACGTATATTGGTCTATAGTTGGTTGTCGTAAGTCGGTATGTAAGGTTTTGTTGTTTACGTACCAGGGGCTGCTGTTATGAATCTTATAATTTTGGATTGCAATTATTGTAATTTTTGTAAGTATAACCATCAATTTGGAAGGCGTATGTCCATATCAGTTTGAGTAGATAAGTGTACGTATTTAGTTATTGTCTAATTTTCAATTTTGACTAGTTTAGTTTTTTTTTTGTTTTTTTAGTTTAGCTTCTTTTAGTTAATACACATTTACTTTTATAAATATTATTTTGCTGTTTATTTATTGAACATAGTGTGAATGTGCTACTCTTATCACTATTACTATTTGTCCTTAGATGTTACAGATTTTAATATATCTCAATAAAGAATTTTCAAAAAAAAAATATATATATATATATATATTTGGAAAAAAGTGAGTATTGTATTTTCATTCGCTTGTTTAAAGTCTTTCGTTTTATTTTGATATGTAGGCCCCACGTCATTCTTCTGTCGAATATTAACCCGAGGTAGCTTACAGTGCCCGTCTGAGGAATTTGGTTGTCGCCGATATAAACGGGTGGGCACGTGTCTCGTCGAATCGTAAATGTTATATGTTGTGATTTGTCATGGTTTAATCTAATTTTCCAAAATGGATACCAATTTTGTTAATTCCTTGAGGCTAGTCTGGGGTCGTGGTGTTTTGTTAAAATTGTTGTATCGTCAGCATAAGTAGCAGTCAATGTTTCGGAGGTGGTAGTCATCTCATGGGTATAGACAATGTAAAGTACAGGAGCCAATATTGATCCCTCAGGCACTCCTGCCGGCACTGGTTGAATTGAGAAAATTTCTGAGCCCCGTCGGACAAAGAAAAATCTGTCGAAAAGGAAAAACTGAAGAATGAGATAGTATATTTTATAAAGGTTGAGATATAAGTATAAAGGGAAGTCTCTGGTGCCATATTTTATCAAATGCCCTGGAAACATCCAGAAAAACGCAGGTTACACATTGTTTTTGGCTCTAATGCCCCAGTAATGTAGTCAGTAACTCTGTGTAATTGGTGTGTAGTTGAATGAGATATTACATTAACTATTAAATCAAATTTAAATTTGAATTGAATTTAGTTCGATTCTCTTAAACAACTTAAAACTATCTAGTTCTTTAAATATTCGATACGTATTCGTTAGAATGCAAAAGAAAAAGAAATCAATTGATATATTATACGTTGAAAACTCGGACAAAGTAAAAACAAAAATAAATTGCGTAAATATATATTTTTTTCAAAAAAATATTTTTTTTAGCGGCTTCTAGTCCCCATTCTAACGAACTATTGGACATACGTCCAATATCTTTGGTATAGTATCACCGCAAAAAAATTAGTTGAAATTGTGTAGTTAAAAAATAAAAAAAGTGAACTAGTTTTCACATTTTAATAGAAATATTTATAGAATTGTTTCATGACTATAAAATCTTTTTTTTTTACATTTAAATTAGTTACTATTTATTTTATATAAATATATATACATATTACACAAATATAGGATACAATAATGCTAATTTATGAATAGTCAATTAACAATATTTAACATATCATTGGACCCTTTTTCATCCCAAAGTAAATAAACAAATAAAAATGTCTTCATCAATATTTAATAACTTTAATGTACATGTTATAACATGTAAGGTTTCGGTCTCTTGGACATTTTAAATTATTTCTGTATACACATTATTACCAACTATCATTTATTATTGGTTATTTTTCTACAGTTGGTTATGAATAAGAAATGTGGCATATAATATATTATTTAAATATCTTAGAAACAGATGGCAAAATAGCTATCGACATATTTTTGTACAATAACAAAGAAAAATAACGACCAATAAGAATCTTGACCGTCAAAACGAAAAGTTTTTGTCTGAATGAGAGAATATTGGCAAATAATTTTACGAAACTTTAGATTACTGATGGTAATAATATGTATACAGAAATATTTGAAAATATCCAAGGGGCTGAAACATTATATTTTATAACAACTAAATAAAAGTTTTCTATTCATAAATTTTATTTATTTATTTATTTCAAGATAATGAAATGGTGCTAAAATTTAATAATTATTTTTAATTACGGTTCATAAATGACTATGAAATATAATATGCTGTATCTGAAATTTCACTATAATATAATATATGTTAGAAAAATAGATTATTGCGGTATAAAGTTGATTTTGATCCTTTTACAATTTTCCTCTTAATTTAGTGAGAAGTAAAGTTATAAGAAAATCGTCAGTAATTTGTGTAGACTCTCTTTACTTCCTGGTAATAATCACTCAGTTTATTATTATTTTTATTTTTTATTTTCTTCATACTAATTAGTGCAAATGATGTAATATTTGGAAAACTATTTCATTTATAGCCACTTAAGTATATTCAAAAGCTTTATTTTCATCTTGAAAAAAAAATACATGTTAACAGAGAGAACACAAATAAACAATTACTGATATTTCACTTTTAATCCGAAAATTCATATAGCACGTATAAAAGAAATTTTCAAAAATTTATAGACGAAATGTGCCCCATTCCGACTCCCTTATATGACACATTTTGTATCCAATAAACCAGAATTTCAGCCGGAAAATGTGCGCTACGTGCGATGCCAAGATGTCCCGCTGTGGAATCTCGAGAATTTATAGAGGAAAACAACTTGCGCTCTTTGCCAACTGAAATAAAGACTTTGTGGTTCAAAGAAAATTTATGACTTTCTTTTTATAAAAAAAATTCAACCGAAAAGAATAAAAAGTTATTAATAAATAAAACTCTTACATAAAACCACACTATTTCTAGACCAAAAGTTTTGAAAAGAGATGATCTTGCGTCAACATCCTCCACCAGACAATTTTATTAAGTTTCCCTACATTATAGAGCAACATTGTGACTCATATTTTGAACCCAATATTCAAAACCCAAAAAGGTATTCTAAACCCAGGTTAACAAATGTTCAAAATAAAAACCTGAATCTAAATATATATATATATATATATATATATTTTTTTTTTAATTATTTCTTGGATATAATGACGTGAAAATACTTGCTGAGTAGCTATCCAATGGCAGCACTCTAATGAT
This sequence comes from Nezara viridula, assembly GCA_928085145.1. NCBI lineage: Eukaryota > Metazoa > Arthropoda > Insecta > Hemiptera > Pentatomidae > Nezara > Nezara viridula. Next base: position 173,609,526 of record OV725079.1, on the reverse strand, counting down.
ATAACATTAGGAGATCACGGGGCCATCTTCTTTTCAGACGCCTCGGAGGTTTATCAGGAATTGAAGAGGAAGCAAGGTTAGAAAGGAGAGGGTTGGGATGGTTCTGAAGTTCATAATGGAAGGATAGGTATCTGGATTGGGCCAGTTATGAAACATAAGAAACATTAAGGTCATTATGGATGATTTTATTTGTAACAAAGTAGGGAGCATTGAGGATTTTACGAAGGATTTTGGATTGTAGAGATTGGATACGAGAGGAATTCGATGGTTTAGTGGAGCCCCATAGCTCAACTCCGTAAGTCCAAATAGGTCTTATTATAGTCATGAATATGAGTCTTTTGTAATTAATTGGAAGTTTAGAGCGTTTGTCTAGTAAGTGCTGAAGTAATCGGAAACGTCTAGCTGTTTCTTGTCGTTTCAGTCCCGTATGAAAATCGAAATATTAAAAATAAGTATTGAAATTATTATGTTTGGCTAGTATGTCGGAAGGTGCAATCTGAGAGACAAAAATAAAAAAAAAACAATGAATTTAAAAATCCTAAACTTTTATTTTCAAAAGGGTATATCCATTTTTAAAATATACCAAACCCCACCTTATTCGCCAGAAATATATTCTACAGATTTCCATCTGTTCAGAAATTTCGACGATTTCCTTAAAGGACAAATTTTCAAAAATGATTCACCTATCAAAATTTTTATACATTTCTTCATAAAATCCTTATTTTTCAGTTCTAGGATCAAACATTTGATAACATGTTGGAGATAAAGTATAGAAAATGAGAGTAAATATTTTTGATAAAAATGTTTTGATTTTTCATATGAATCTACCTAATAATAGAAAAATGAAGTGAAAAAAAAAAAAATTTCAATGAGATTTTTAATGAATACTGCTGAATCATACACCATGTCAGATTTTTTATTATTTATAATATTGATTTTATAATGAGTAAATTTAAGGCTCTATTGAATTTTACCATAATAATGTCATTAGAGGAGCGGGACAGAGGCGACACCTGGGATTGGGGAGGGGTACCACAAACCCTAGGCTACTAATTAACCGAACAGGTGAGATGGGCTCAGGTATCCGCTATCAAGTGATTATCAGCGCCTCTATCGATACCTCACCGATATGAATTATCCTCCATTAATGTAACCATTATATTCCGAATATTTCTCTCATATTTTCCTTTCTTCAATAAATTCCACTGGTCGATATAAACGTTCATGTTACAGCGCTACTTAAACCAGACACTGAAGATAAATTGTGTCTTCTCAATTTGTCAGTTTTATCGACAGTCAAGATATAGTTGAAATAAACTATTATTTATAAATAGCTCACCACGATTTATCAGACGTTGACTTTGGATTATACTGGATTGGCAAATAAGTCATTTCTGTTTATTTATTTATTGTTATGTCACTACCATGTTACGGTCTTTAATTTGGAAAAGTCGTTTCCGCAACAAAGTTACCGGATGCTCAGTGGAGACGGCAGGGTTCGCAAAAAAAAAAAATAATCAAGAGTCAATTAAATTAAGAGTCTAACGAGCGCCACGCTATTTAATTGGTTGAATAGCGAAATCATACAAATAAAAATAAAGAAAATAAATAAATTTAATTTTAAAAAAAATATTAGGAAGCGCAGTGAGCTACGAACTCGGGACCTATGAATTTAAAAACATGTGTTAATTAACCTCATAACCTATCGAACCTTCTTACTTGGTTAATAATGACTTTTCCTAATCCCTCAATAGGGTTCCTAGTTAAACCTTAAAAAAAAAGTGAAAACAAACAGAAGAAAATAAAACTGGCTATTATTAATACTAATGATGAATTTACTTATTTATATTGATTTAAATAACTGTTAAAGGAAATAAAAATTATAAATAAGAAATTAGATTCGTAAGAAAACAAAGAAAATACAAGAAGAATATAAAATTAACATAGAACTAAACATTAACCTGCAAATATACAATATACCTTACAATATAATACAAAAAAAATAGATAGGAAAAAAAACTTATATGTATATATTTACAAAACATCAATGGTTGAACTCTGTCCTATTGGCACATTGAGTTATCTGAGGAAGTTATTCGAGCTAGCGTCGTCAGTGTCTCCCCAGTCCACCTCTTTAAACTGTGAAAATGTTCATTCACCAACTTGTAAAATCAAGCGGCACTCGTCGCTGATAATCACAGGTTCATGGATAGGCAAAGAAAATCCGGTGTACACCGTAAAACTAAAGTATTTCACACGAAAATCCTTTGATGAGGTTCCGCCATCTCTCTCTAAACTGTCTTTTGTTTTTCCTACCAATCAGCTGTCCGTTATTCCAATCCGAAATAAATGAATACTTAAAACTAAGAATTATTATAAACTAATACTTATTATTAAAACTAATACTAATTAATTAATTGTATCTAACCCTCTTCGAGGTAGTAAAAAAAACTAACGATCAGTTTACGAACTAATTTTTTTAAATATTTTATTTTCCTTCAAAAACTATACACTTCTTGATAAATTAATCCTTAAGATGGATTGTTAATCTTTTTGTAACACGTCAAAACCGTTTCTATAAACTCTTGTTAAAATTTTGTTTGCTATTGTATTGTGAATATGAATGAATGTATCATTTATTCGTTTAAGAATTCCCTGCCTACTTCCATACGCAAATCCTCATCCTTTACCTCATTTAAAAACCATTTATTTTTCCATCTCCTCAGAGTTTTCAATCTTCTGAATATATGTAAGAATAGTATTTTTGTAGTTTAGAGATGTCAGCCTCATAGTAATATTATCTACATTGTTTATTAATAAAAATATTTGAATACAGCCATAATTTCATATTTTTACATGTTATTTTAATTTTTAATTTCAATAACTATGTAATTTAATTAACTGTTGACGGTCTTCTTATGCAAGACAAATGCCACATTATAATTATTCTTAATTGGCCAAATGTTCCAGAGTAAAATATCCTTCTGTTTCTTCACTCCTTTATTATCGGCTTATTTATTAAAAAAAGTTAAACGTGCTGCGAAAGCACATAAAAGGAGAGACCATGGGGATTACGCCAAAATTGAACGTACGTGTCAAAACTGTTTTGTCAAATTTCGCTTAGGAAATTTTGACATCATTAACACTTCAGGGTCTGGTCGCTCATAAGAAATTTTAGGATTATTGTTGATCAAAATCCCGTCCAATCAGTTTAAGGGATTTGTCAGCTTAATGTTTGGATCCTCCAGTCTTTAACTGAAGTCAAATTGGCAATTATAAATTATTAAGTTCTGTATGGGACCTTTTGCATCACCCTCCCAATTTAGCAGTCCTAGCTCAAAGTGATTTATATCAATGATCCCGATCTCTTCCAAAATCCGTGAATCAAAAGCAATTCTAAAACGAACCGGACCTCTAAAATGAAAAGATCATTTTTGAAATTTTTTTCAAGTTCCCTAAAACAGTCGAGAAGATGGGAACAGGTATGGCACTATTCACCTTAAATAATAGTAAACACGTTGTAGGTTTAAATAAGTTTAAAGTCTTCCATATGCCGATTAATTTCACCCTGATAAGCCTGACAATATGTGTATGATTCTTCAGTTAATTATATAAAACCAATGATGAAAAACGAACAATTTCTAAATTCAAGATTTAATTTTGGAGAAGGGGAAGTTAATTTTGTTTTTTATGTAAAATTTAAATACTATGATAAAGAAAAGAATTTTATGTAACCGTGAAGGCTTGTTAAAAACTTAGAAAAACACTTAAAAGTTTATATGCAGTAAGAAAATTTCGTTTAGTTTCCTTGAAAACATGTGATTTACGTAAATAATGTTAGTTCTTAGAAATTATTATTTATATTTTTTCGCCACTCTCCGTTATCTTCTACTATTTTATATATTAGATATTATTTTTTTCTTCTGACTAGTAATTCCGGAGATTCATTTTCGACCTGGATAAGCATTTTTATTTTTTCCTCATTTATTCAACCATCAATTTTTTTCAAAATTAGTGTTTTTAGCATTTCTTCGTAATTCTTAATAATGAAGAATAGTTAATTATTTAAAATAAACCAAATTAAAGATACGTTAAAGGAAGAAATATTGACCATTGGACATTTATGCCCTGTAATTTTACATGAATTTGGATAAGATCTAGATGTTCTTAAATACCACTTAATAATACACTGATATACCTAGTTAAATGTATCGAAATCATTAGAGCCGTTTTTGAAAAAATCTTAAAAATGTGTAACATCGTTGGTATAAAGTACCACTTTTGGATTGCCGATTTTACTGAAAATGTTTTTGTGACATCATAGGTATTAAACTGAATTAAATATGTATTTTCAGTTTCATACGAAATTCTGTTTTTGAGATAGACTATTAACGTACACACACACACCCAGACACACAGACCATTTTGTGGGACTTGGTCATTTAAACTCAGGAGGCCTCAAAACGTGTATTTCCTTTGAAAATTCAGATTTGAAAATTTTCACGACCGCAATACTTTCCCTTACTATATATTGCATATATAGGTAAGTGAAAGAAAAAATTATATTTTAAGGGATATTTTTTTAATATATACTTTCTTAAAACATACAACACTTATATTTAGTAGTTGTATTTGAGTTATAATTTAAAAATAGAACACATTATGATCGTTCAAACATTTAAATCAGTCTACTCATTGAAACAAAATGGCTCAATAAAAAAATATCTATTACAGGGAATCTAATATTGACTAAAAAAATGTATTATTACTAACAAAGATATTTGTTTCTTATGAGCACGGAATGTTTTAAACAGTTAAAAGAAAACCAACGATATTATTTAATATGTAGATTTGGGAATATATTTTTTTTTTTTTTTGCAAACCTATTTTATGCATACACATTGTTTTTGTCTCTTTAAACTCGTTAAATACGAATTGCTACAGTAATAAAAATATAGATTTTTGTATTTTCGAACGATCTTTTTTTTTCCTAGCGTTGAATAATGCAATAACTCCTGAGGATATAAAACTGAATGTTAGTACAACCTTGGAAAGGTGAGTTACTGCTCCTCGAACCCATATCAATAACTTTTACATTTTATGCCTTTGTAAAGGAGAAATAAAGAAAAACTCTTCAAACCATTTTATTTTATACCTTCAGTTCTGATTTGTTTAAGGAGGCAGGGTTTGTGAAATTTCTTGTATTTTATAGGGCAAAGATTTTATTACTATTTTATGAAATATAAAATAAATCTATTTAAATATTACTATTTGGAATTCATGAAAATTTAAAGAAAGTAAGCCATAATATAAAATATAAGTGAAATTATTTAAAACATATTACGCTCAATTTGTAAGAACTATGTATTTTAAAAAACTAAGGTGTTTGCTTTAAACCCCAGGACAAAAGGAAAAACACCATCAAGAAGAGGTTAATAATATCAAATATAAACAATAAACAATTGCTCATTATAAAGAGGTAAACGATGAACATTTCCCTAGTTTAGAGTATGCAGGTCCGACTTTTCGTTATTTTTCAATCGATTTCCTTCTTTCTTCTTTTTATAGCAGTTGGAAGGAATCGAAACATTTTCAGTGGAGCAAATGTACAGAATTGCATTAGAGCTTCCAAAATGATCTAAATTTTGAAATGGTTCCCGATGAGTGAAATAAATGATTTTTTCCTCTAGCAAAGCATATTTCTATCTTCTAAAAAATTGAAAGCCGTTTAAATTTACATTTAAAAAAGATTTTATAACAATTCAGTTAAAACTGAAATTATTAGTTAGCCAAATACAGCCCCTTTTGTACACGTTTTCATTACTTCAATTAGACTCAATTTATTTATTCAATTTAGCTTTCAATTTATTTTAGCTCTCTGAAAATCTGGCTCTATATAGCTTACAACTGTAGCTTGGGATAGATATTGTTAGTTTTAGTCCAGAGAATAACGTAAAAAATAGTATTGTGTCCACTTTTTAGCCATTTGGGACCACTGTACGGTGGTGCGTTGAGATACAATTTTGAATAATAGCTCATTACAAAGTAAATGAAATTATAAACATTTTCTTGCTAACAATGTGCAGGTCTGATCTTTAGTTTTTGAAATATTTTAATTACCCGAGCGTTACACATCGGAAATCTGACGGCTCAATCTTATACACTCTCCACAAAAATATAGTTTACGAATATATACACAGTTTACACATAAATAAATACACATAAAAATATAGTCTTTGGTACAACCAGACTAGTAACACGTTACTTTTTTAAAAAATATTTATTTACTTTTCATCTGTATATAACAAGTAAATGTGGAGTAAATTCTAAACAATAAACAATAAAACATTACATAACTTATAAAGGATCATCCATTGGTAGTACTTTAATAACTACTATAAATAGCTAAGGTCTCGTGGCTGTCTTCTTTTCAGACGTCGCGGAGGGCAATAGAGAATTTATCGGGAAGGCGGCTTACGAAGTAATGGCTAGATGATGGGCCAAATATGCAACAAATGGAATATTGAGGTCTTAATGAATAATTTTGTTAGTTATCTTATAATGAGCGTCGAAGGATTTTGGATAATAAGGATTCAATGCGGGAGAAATTCGAATGTTTTTAAAGCTAAAATGCTCAATTCCGTGTGTCCAAATAGGAATGATAATAATAAGGTTAAATATGATGATTTAAAAAGTTTGAGGGATGTCAAATATATGGCTAAAATAATAATCTATAGCTCTAAAAATGTGAACCTGGCCTTAAATGAGATGTTCGTTTCAAAATAAAGAATATGACTACCTATGTATTAAAAAGAAATTTGATTAGAATATTTTATATCTCATATCTTTTCTATTTGGATCGTACTAGTAGTAATAAGTGTCTCTAACTTAATAAATTGAAAAATATCGTTCTAATACTCATTATTCCTCGGTCACAAATAATTAAAAAAAAATACATTTAAATTTCATCTGTCAATTCGAAATCGAATATAAAAAGTAAAAAAAAACATTTTTATAATATTATAAGTAGTATTGTAAAAATTTCATATAGTAAATATTTTAAAAAATAATATTTGAATTTATCGAGCCACCTGAATACCCTGGAAAACTCATTTTAAAACGCTTATTCCCCATTCTAGATTCTAATAACATAACCCCCGATAACCCACTTGGATTCCGCACATCTTATTCCACTATTCAGCAGTGTCATCGTGTAGTAGACGTATTCTCCTCTTCATTGAAGCGCAAAATGTACTGTACGGGAGTCTTTCTTGACGTTGAATGGCGTTTGAAAGATTCTGGCAACCCAGTCTGCTGTACAAACTTCGTAAATTCCCACCACCTACATAATTCATCATTATCCGTTCATATGTTACTGATCGATACTTCAAAGTAAATCATAATAATGCAAGTTCATCCTTCTTTTCCCCAGTCTGCTGGTGTTCCTCAAGGGAGCATCCTCGGTACTATCCTTTAAACAGTTTATACAGCTGATATCCCAACCCATCCCAACACGGTCATCCACACCAATGCAGATGACACTTGTATCCTATCTGTTAATAATGGCCTTTTAATTGCATCGTAAAACCTCTAATCACATATCACAAACCTTGAAGAATGGTGTAATAACTGAAGAATAAAAATAAATTCCATGAAATTACCTTTACTAACATCTTGTCCTACAATATCCTTCAATTCCACTTGTTCCTGTTGAACAAATCCGCTACCTAGGACTCCACTTAGATAAACGTCTTACTTGGAATCCTCATACTAGACTGAAACGACAAGAAACTGCTCAACGTTTCCGACTGCTCCAACACTTATTAGACAAACGCTCTAAACTTTCAATTAATTACAAAAGACTTATCTACTTAACCATAATAAGACCAACATGGACATACGGAGTGAGCCTCGGGACTCTACCAGACCATCGACTTCCTATCGTATCGAATCCTTACCATCCAAAATCCTTCGTAAAATCCTTAATGAGTCATATTTCTTTCACAAATAAAACCATTCATAAAGACCTTAACATTCCATATGCCGCTGATTTAGTCCGAGCCAGATACATATCCTTCCATGATAAACTCCTGTCCCATCCGAATCCACTTGTTTCCAGCCTTGCTTCTTCCCCGATTCCTTATAATCCCCCTAGGCTTCTGAAAAGAAGATGGCCTCGTGATCTTCTTACCTAGAATTAAATAGGGAGAGCTACCACTGGATAATATTTCTTCAAGTCTGTTCATGTCCTTATTTCTAACGTGTATATTTACTGGTTGTATTTTTTATACAGTTGTAAATTTCATTAAATTAAAAAAAAAAAATTTATAGGAAATCTGAAAGGTCCGTTGTATTATAGAATAGAATAAAATAGAAAGAATAGAAAATATAATTTTATTCTGGGATTAAGTCCCCTTAGAATAAGCAGAGATGAATTCATACAAAATAAAATACAATCTGGGCAAAACTAAGTTATAACAAAGTCAACATAATATACATTATTTAAAATAGTATGAAACCACTAAGAAATAAACAAAAAAAATATACAAATATAAAACACACCAATACACATTACATATCATAATATATAAATGACATACAATCTTTCTCCAATTTACTTATATTACGAATAAAAAAAAAAAAGGACAAGAAAGAAAATACATATCTATTATATACATAACTGCACAAATTTAATCAATAGTTATCTAATAGAAACATAATTGAAATACAAAGTGTAATAATATTACTCAGTGATTTACAACATTAAGGAAACACTAAGATAAAATAAAATCTCCGGGATAATTGTGTATAAGGGTATAAAAGGAAACTATAATTATACGTACTTACTCATAGTGCTACCAGTGAGACAAAAAGTGTTATAATATAAACATTATTACATGAAAGAAACAGCACAACCTGAGGTGAAAGAGAATGCAAATAATAGTAAAAATAATAGTCAAATATCATTGCTGTTTTATGTTAAAACTTAAATGTAAGGCATTCACCATTACTTCGTGCACAAATTCAGTTCATAAAATGACTTTATGGTTGCGAATCGTTAGTTTTGGAATGCGAGGTAGATATTGGTAAAAGGAGGTATTATACCTAACGATAATAGTGTTCTAAACTGAGTTCTGAATATTTTCAGAAAATATTTTCTTATAATCATGTACTATAAAAAAAGCTTAACACGAGAAAAACTCTATTGTTATACCTCAATCCGTAAAACAATTACCCTCGGTATTTCGGCCAGGTGAAATGTAGCTAGTAATTGGATTGAACTTGTTTCAAGGTACAATGGTTCGATGTTTTATTAAATTTTTACGTTTCTTTTATGAAACGGAATCCCATAACAATGCTACACAACCTGTATACAGGAGAAATTCTACAAGGCTTATTTATCGGGATCGGTATGGCAGAGCGCTGAATATTAGATTTTCGTCGAAATCGGAATACACGAAGACACTAATATGAAAATAAAACCAGTCTAAAACATTCTTTGCATCGCTTGTGAAAGAAATAACATTTTAACTCCGCGTAATATTGTGAAATATGTGTATCTCTGTAGAACAAGAGATAAATTTCAGTATAGCAATTTTTTTTTTCTTTTACCACTTATAAACCACGATGTTCCTTGTAAACTAGAAAACCGCAATCGAAATGAAAGAAATATATAAGGCAGATAATTTATATAATAACTGTTTTGTTTTAATGTTTAGATGTTTTAATCATAGATGACTCGATTTTTTTTTTTATCAGTTACATTTTATTAAACATTAAAAACTCTTATAAATTGTTAATAGAATTAAAATAATCGTATGAAAATCACTTCATTAAATAAAAAGAGATATTAGACCAAATAAGTATTCAATATTAGAAAAGATAATCAGGAAGAAGAGATGATTATTTTTTACAATGAGCGTTTACTTTAAAATTTGTGAATTCACGTTAACGATTTTTCCTTTTTGTTAAATTTGTCGCGTCAGTAGGTTATGTTGTTTTCTCTATCCTTATGATATAATTGGAAATTCCTAACCACAAACTCTTGAGTTTCTAAATGACAATATGTTTTGAGGTCCTTAGTTCATTTTTGCAGTTTGGCCATTTAACCCAGGAACACCCTGTATAAGAGAAACAATATTTATATTATGAGAAGGAGTTTGTCGGGGGTGCGGTCAGATAAATACTAAATTAAAATGTAGTAATTATTTTATTTTAATTTTGCCGACGTTTCGACCAACTTTGCAGGTCGTCTTCAGGGCTACAAAAGATACAAAATCATGTTGAGAATATATCTTTTGGAGCCCTGAAGGTGACCTGCAAAGTGGGTCGAAACGTCGGCAAAATTAAAATAAAATAATTACTATATTTTAATTTAGTATTTATCTGACCGCACCCTCGACTAACTCCTTCTCGTATTATATCAACGGTCAACCATCTCTACATCAATATTTATATTGATATTCATTTTTTTAAAATATTTAAAATATCGATTACAAAATCGATATTGGGCCTTCGAGGTCCCGTCTCTAGTTCAGATTGCCTAAAGCATAAAGGAGAAGGATCAATAAACAACTGATTAAAAAAAAACTGGCCAGTCAATACCTAATGATATAAAGGTAAGGAGGTTAAGATGGGAGAAACAAGTACTTCCGAGCAAATTATCAGTAACCGTCCATACAACAATGAAGCATGAGGCATTCGCCTCAATAGTAAGCAAGGGGCAAAAAACCAAATGGGAAGATAGAATCATAAAATATTTGATACAGCTGCATGCAAACAACTAATGAGAAATAGCTTAAGAAAGAATTGCTAGTTAAGAAGGCAAATCTACAATATCAGTACAACTAACTGGAAAAATAAATAAAAATACATTATATTATGGTTTATGTACTTTAATCACTATAATTTAGTTTCTATTATACATCTAATGGGTTTTTCTACAATATACAGGAGTTTCCGTTTACTATTTAAATAGCAATCTCAACACTACTATAGTCTGTGGAAGATAACGATGTGACCACATGTAACAAACATATAAACATTATTGTTAAGTAATGTATTGTAATATGTAACTAAATAATAATTTAAAATAAACAACATTGAAATTTTTATAACATTGAAATTCCTATATTTTAATAACATTGAAATCTCTGCATCCGATGTAATTAAATATTTGGGTTTCACCTCGACAAAAGACTAACTTGGAGGACACACATTAGACAAAAACTTATGGAATCAAACAGCCGATACGGTCTTTATCTAGGTTACTTCACAGACGTTCAAAATTATCTTTGACTAACAAATTCCCTCTTTATAAAATTTTACTTAAGCCAATTTGAACTTATGGCATAGAACTGTGGGTTTCTGCTAAAACTTCCAATATTAAAAAAAGTCTTTCCAATCCAAAATTTTACGAAGGATAGTTAGTTAGAAAATCTTGAACGCACTAGAAACCCGTACAGCGCATCTTGAAGATTGCGTAGGCGGTTTAGAGACCTGCTAAACTGATCTTTTCCTGGATTTGTGATGGGACGCTGTGAAGCTGCCAAAAACTTTGCTTATTGCAAAGAAATTTGCAGATCGCAAATTTAGTTTTATATTTATGTATTAATGCTAAAAATAAACTACAAATAGTTATATTTTGGGAATTCATTACTAGGATTGGGCACCGCTTATAAGAAAAAAGATGGTGATGAAATGAAGGTCCTTAAAGGATGATCTGGTTTAAAAGGGCAAACGACTTTGTTTACTGCCCTAAGTTGAATTAGACCCGTTCCAATAGGCACCAACTGCATTTCAGTCCTGTAATAATCACCTAATTCTTTTCTTTCTTTCTTTCTTTTTTCAAACCCTTAAACACCATAAGCTGATTCTGGGGAGGCGTGGTTCAAACTCAACCCCACCCGGCCTAATTTAAAAAGTTTGATTGTGCCAGGAGGTAATTACTAAGAAAGCGCGGTGGCGGGAGTGCTTGTGGCGGGAAACTGGATTAAGAGAAAGAGAGAGAGTGTTAGGGGGCGGGAGGAGGGGAAGTTTATTTGTAGGGTAGTTCTACGCCGGGAGGGAAGGGGGGGGGGTCTTACGGTGTCCCACCTTTACCTTAATGATTATTCCTTCTCCTGTTGTTCCCCAGAGAGCTCTGCTCCAAGGTAGGGAGTACTTCGGATAGAGTTTATTTATACGGAATGGTTAGCACTTCGAAGATACCCCTTTTCTACAATATTTCACAGTTGTACCTAACAGCAAAGTTGTGATTTTATTTACTTAATTAAATCTGCTAATATTGTTTATATATTTGTACTAGAGTTGCCCAAATGCGAGATCGAGATTAGTCTTGGTCTTGCAAGCTCAGTCTTTGCCATGGCCTTGTATTGTTGCGAACCAGTAATTTTTGTTTATTTTCTTAAGAAGCGAAGTGTAGTCGAACAAGTGTTCCATGGATTAAAATCAATTTTAAGTCATTGCATATTCAGAAATTCAATGTAGGGTTAGCCGATATTTATCATTGTATGGGATATTTATAGTGGGAATTCCAGAAATTGACAGCGCGAGCAATAAAGGAATTTTGAAATGAGGCTGTGAGAAGGGGTGCATAGGTTGTAAGTTCGAAATTTTGTGGAAAGGGAATGAGGACTTGAATTGGAGAAGGTTGTAGGCGTAAGAAGGAAGATATGTTGAAGACAATCTAAATAAAATTATAATCCAATGAATTTAATGACTTTGAATGAATATATAATACATATGGGCTGGTTTCAGATCTATTCTGTGAAATATTTTAGCATTAATAAATCTGCTGTTTGGGAATTAAGCTTAACTCCATCCAGAAACGTATCTTACATTCAAAGTCCATATAAAGAAATTGAGATGTGTCAGTCAATTAAGAGTTGCAAACCCAGAGCATATCAGAATCTATGCAAAAAACACAACTTTTTCGATCGAGTCTCAAGAAACTTGAATATCATGTAGATAAATTGACTGCATGATATACAAGTTTCTTGAGACTCGATCGAAAAAGTTGTGTTTTTTGCATAGATTCTGATATGCAACTCTTAATTGACTAACACATCTCAATTTACTTATATGGACATTGAATATAATATACGTTTCGTGATCGGGAGCATTGTAACTGCATAGCATTCTGTATAAAGGGTAGTTAGTTGAGTTTAAAGTTCTTTGTATGTCGGCTGAGAAATAATAGTTGTGTGCTTTTTCCAGGACGTCATATTTGTATCGCAGAAGTCCGTTTGTGAGGTGAACAGAAAGCTCATCTGCAAAGGCATTAAGCTTGGCTATTGCTCTAAATTGAGACACCCAATTGAAGTCTATGTCAGGTTTATCCTTGTCTAATGATTTAAGTCCATCAAAACTAAAAAGTAATGGTAATCACTCTAAATTCGATGTTCCCGCGTGTTAAATCCTCAATAACTTCAGGAGTGGTCAGTTGGGCAATGTATGAAAACTGTTTTTAGAATATCAAATCCGGCGATTTGAAGAATGAACCACTATTATTAACGATTGTTTGAAATAACTATGTGTCTTTTAAAAACCTATCTTTCAGCTTTCTTAGGATTCACTATAAGTACCTAATTCTGCCCAAAACGTACCGTTAGGTTTGAACCAAAAATACCAGCCAGCTCTAAATATGAAAAAAGTGGTTTTCATTTCTTTTCCTATTATCCCACATCAGGGCATTATTAATACGATAATTAATTTAAAAATTAATTCTCTTTTATTGACAGTTACTATAAAAAATAACTAAATATAAAGTATGAAAGAATATTATAATTGGAAACTGGAGAAAAAAAAAAAGAAAAATGCTTATCCAGGCTGAAAATAAATCTGCAGAAATAACAGTCAGATACGTATACGTATAATATATTATTGGAAAGCGGAAAATTTCAGAATAAAATAATATCAAATAAATAATGTTGTAGAAGATAATGGAGAGTGGCGAAAAAATATAATTTATAACTTCAGAAAACTAACATTATTTAAGGCAAATCACATGTTTTTGCACGTGTTTTCTACTACTACTGCAACCCCCTACTAACTTTTCAACCGTAAATGTTTTGTAATAAATGTAAATGCAATTTTGTAATAAATTAAATGTAAATACTTTTATAATATTTTAGTATTTTTCATTAAAAAATATTTTATACTGAGTCAGAAAGAACAAAGCGACGTCAGGTATTATCTTCTTTTTGGCTAACATAAATGATTTAGTAATTTTATTAATGTTTGAAAACGGACGCGGGCTTAGTAACCAATTAATTGATTAACTATCTTTTTTTTTCTAAGTCCAATATTTTCATCCTATTATTGAGCCATCAAGAGAAAGAAACGGAAGAAAAAAACACTACGATAACCTCTCGGGATAATATTAAAGTCTCGCAAGAAAATCTCATAACGGAACTAAATCTGGAGATATATAGCTTAATTTCGTCCTAAGCTAAAGAAAAAAAAACATAACACTGGGAAAAAAAATTACAATCATAAACACAACATTAGCTAAGTGAGTGATGTATCTAATTTTCTCTTACCTTTCCATATTTTTATTAGAAACAGAATTTTTTAAAACACTATTTAGGTAGATCGGCAAACTAATCTTCACTTTAATCATTCAGTACAATCAACCAGCAATCCATAATTATATATGCACAAAAAAGTGGTCAAAAATTACAAATATTTAATTTATATTTTTGAAACTAGATTTCTTTATAACTTCACTTTATTAGTTAAAATTAATTAGCGTTATGTTAATTAATTAATTTTTTATTTTAAAAAATTTCCATTTTTTTATTTCATCAATTTTTCCATTTTCAGAACCTCTTATTGCTACAGGGTTTCCATTGCTACAGGGTTTTCATAGACGTTTATTTTTATTAATCGCATATTAGCATACATGGAAAAATGTTGACGGTTTTTTTTTTTATTCTTTACCAACATTTCGACATAAATAAATGTATTTCTGACATTGATTTGTGGTTTTGTTACTTTCTGGAAAATTTAAGGGATTTTTAATTTATTTCAGTTGGCGCAAAAAACATGTAGATCTTTGGCCGCTCGATTTTGCTTCCCTAACTTATATTATATTACTTATATATTACGTATATTACTTGTGGGAGCACAAATAGCCTGAAGGGAGTGAGCCGACCTCAGGTTTCTACGGTATTCATTTCGTAGCGGCAGGCCGCAGGGTTCCATAATGGAACCATTTAGGGCCTAACCACATTCTTCCCATCGTCTCGTTTGGATTCAAGGATTGTGACATTTCTATTAAGGTCCATGGATTATTGTTCCTCATAGTCAAGGAGGATCTGCAATTCTTTCCACTAAACTGAGGAGCTACTGCCATCCTCGAAAACAGCATCGCAAATACCCATTGAAGTACACGGATTAGGGTCATCAGTAATAAGTCTATGTGGGTTGATAAATATGAGTTGCTTCCAGTAATCTGATTGGTCTCACATATTTGGAGGGATCCTAGGGCAGCGTGCCTCTCCTCGAAGGACAGTCAGTTATAGAAATACTTACCACTCTCGAAGCTGCTTAACTCTAATAAGAATAAAAAGATTTACTGATAAACCTAAGATAAAAACTTCAAATCGGTATTCTAGAATTCATAAGTCGGGTATTAATTCATCACTCTCAGATAGAGATCTTGGCCCATAATTTTTTGTTTACTTATTTTTTTTACCCACACCTGTCAGAAATACTGACATTAGCGAGTATCTACTGTCGGAAAGATACGAATAGTGGCTTGGTTGGCGTGAGGGAAAGGAGTGCCCAGCGGCAGGACCATAAATAATTTCATATTTTGCAATATTTCATTATTGTTTGTTTTCGAGGATTTTTCATTTTATTTATTTATTTGTTGTTTTGTTGCCTCTACCCTGTAGAATCATTGACAAAATCTTTGAATTACACTCTGTTGTAGAGTTTTATCACTTTTAAAAACCTTAAAGTTTTTTTAACTGCACTTTCACTGTCTTGTAGATTTTCTTTTAGACTCTGTGCCATGTCCAATTTTTTCCTTTTAGGTTCAAATATAGAGCAGTCTTGTATAATATGCTTTAATGTCCTTTGGACATTGCATCTCTCACAGGTCGGAGGATCAAGGCCCCTTAGTAGGTAGGAGTGCGAGAACTCACAATGTCCAATTCGTAATTTGCAGAGGGCTGTCTCCTCTTTTTGAGAGGATCGGTGAGAGGAAACAGTGGGTTTAATTTCCTTTAATTCAGATTCTTTTTGTTCCCACTAATTTTCCCATAATTTTTTTTTACTCTAGAGGGACTCCATTAATTGATTCCACGGATGTCTTATCTGGCTTTCTTGCCATGCTGGCTGCTTGATCGGCTTGTTCATTACCGATGATCCCGCAATGCGAAGGGACCCAAATGAACACTACTTCTTTGCCCTTCTCCCTTAGTAGCCACCAAACGTTTCTTACATCTTTTTCGAGAGTGGTTTTTGGGCCTGGTATGTTCAATGGCTAGTAATGAACTCATAGAGTCTGTCACCACTGCCCAATTGGTAGTTTCACTTGTCTCTGTGTGTTTAAGAGCTTCCCTAATTGCTATCATTTCACCAGTAAACACTGAACAAGCCTCAGGAAGTTTGAATAGTTCTTGAGTATTAGAATTTATAATGGAATACCCTACTTCCTTATCTATTTTTGAGGAATCCGTATACCATAAGTTACACTCCTTGTATTTTTCCAAATTTTCTAAAAATAATTATTGAATTTCAACTCGAAGTGCCATATCCTTTTTATGTCTGGCAATTGAGGTATCTATAGTTGGTTTAACACGTGTCCATCCAGGAATTATTACATCCGGCACATCCCGAGCATTTTAAATGTTTAGGTCCGAAAAATGAAAAAAAATGAATGAAAATGAAAAAAGTTTTTCTCCCTCATTTCATACCAAGTCTAAAAGGGATTTATTTTTAATTATTTTATTTTATTTTTCTATTTTAACTCTTATAGCTTGTAAACCATTTTATTTTTTGTTCAATATGTTATAATCCATCATTTTTTTTATATTTTAACTTTTCGTATGAGTGTTCACTTAACACATTTTGTGATCATGTCAAATGTTTTGAAACCTACATATAAGTACTTGCCTTGGGTGATAGTAGTGATGGATGTTGGAAGTTTGGATCTTTGATGAAATAAGGTGAGAGGCGAGTCCCTTAAGCAAATAGAAACCGGACTTTAACTCGATCCAAAGTTAAATGGAGCGTGGTGTTGAACTTGCCTGGCCAGTGATCGCTAGCTCCCTCTACCGTCAAGTAGTTAGCACTTTCTCTGTCGTCTTAGATAGCCATCTCACCCTCACTTGAAGGCAGTGTTACCAGTATCACCCTCGATAGCTTAGCACTGATTTACTGCTCTTCTACCAATAGCAAAATTCGTACTATTTGCAAAGGCAGAAGCGTGCTATGTTTTATCCCCACAAAAGGGATGACATTAAAAATTGCTACGTTTTGGGGTATTGAAATTTTATTCGGGATGCCACTGGATAATTATTGATAATAATTAATCAGAAATGTTTAACAAAAATTAATAATAAAAGATTAGTAAAATAAATTTGGATCTATAATATATTTCTGTCCATGGTTAATTAATTGGATTTCTTTTCTCAAAGGCTGGTTTGTGTTTATTAAGCTTTCTAATTACCTACATTACCTGTGATCATCAAGACATGAATGGGTGGCAGAATTAAAATAACTTTTACTAAAAAACTTAGTTTATTTCTATGTTTAATGTAGAATATATAAAAATTATATTTACAAGAACAAAGTACGTGAATCAATGAATTTAATAATTAACTGTTAAGGCATGATTTCAGATGGACTGTTTGAGAATTATTTTGCCATGAAATATTCTAACATTGGTAAATTTATTGTTGGGAGTTAAACTTATTTATTGTATATAAAAGTAGTGTAGTTGGTTTGTTTCGCCACTGCATCTGATGCTCTGGGGTCATCTTGTCAAGCCGGTCTATGTCGGGCCAAGGCTTCAGTCCCTAAGCCGGAAGAAAATATGAGACCTATCCTCCAGGCCAGAAATCAACATAAGACCTATCCTCAAGGTCGGACATCAACAGAAGCTCTTTCCTGCATGCCGAATATCGACATAAGAACTATTTTCTTCATTCTTAGTAGATTTTATAGAAATATTCAGAGTGGGGCAAGAATGGTTCTCATTGGTTCTTAACGACACCCTATTACTCCACAATAACTGGTAACACCCTCAAAGGAACCAGTTACTTTTTTACCAGTTATTTAGCCCGTTACTAGTTTTTATTCTGAGCCTTCCCTCGAGTCAGGTATAGGGTAGGTCCTTACCTACCTACTTTCTACCCTTGAGGCTGTTTCTGATGTCAGAAGTCGATTCCGTTCACCTTTGTTTTCTTCACTAAATGTTCAATACATAGCAAGCGAATTTTCAATATGTGTTTCTACAACCACTCCGTTTGCATTATTGATGTTGTCTATTTGTTAAAAATTGTCTATTTATCATATATTCCAGTTCCGTCTATTGGTTTGATTAGTGTTATCTACGCAAGAGTCTTGCAGTTACCTGTTAGCTTATTATTATAAAGATATTACTGTATTTTTTTAGATAGGAGAAACCCAATTTAGTCCATATAAATAATTAAAAGAGTTAAATGAAAAAGTGTATTAGTTATATCAATTCTTTACATATAGTAACTACAGTTGTCAGCTATTAGTAACTATTTTGCTTTAATTTTTATTCAAAAAATGTATTTTTTTTTATCAGACTTGGTTTTGCAAAAGTTAAGTGGTCTTGGCCTCGGTCTTGCAAATTGCCAGACCAATTAATTATTTAATTAAGGGTTCGCACTTTATAGAGCCTGGATGTGTACTAGGAGGGTCTCGTAATTCCAGAGTTGCCCCACGTCTAATGAAACAGAATAACTAATGTTTCTGCCATGAACCCCGGACCTTGAGCATTGGAAGATCAGTGACTTACCACTGAGCTACCCCACTCACTCAGAAGTTATATATTACTAATTATATAAGAATTGTTATCGGTATATAAAATATTGTTTTTAACTAAATTGAGTAAATGATGGGTATTATGTATCTAAATTTTTAAAAGAAATGTTACAAATTTTAGTAGTTTTATGGGTTATATGGGTTATTCCGGAGAGTTCAGACGGTTACACAACGCCGAATTGCGTGAGCTATATCCGGGTAATATAATTGAGGTAATTTCATCGCGGCGAATCAAATGGGCTTGTAAAGTTGTTGGGCTTAGTAACGAGAGAATTCCTAAAAGGTTAATATTTGCTGTGCCGAATGGTAAGCGTCCGAGGGGTAGACCGAAGCGAAGGTGGGAAGATTGCATTAAAGCTGATCTGAAGGGACTGGGTTTGGACGGCGAACGGTGGAGGGATGTGTGTAACAAGCGATTGGTGGTGTCGGCATCGAACCTTCGGGTTCGCTAAGCCTTATTATTATTATTATTATTATTATGGGTTATATTAGTGATTATTATTTATATTCCATTGTGTTTTGAGATTTGAAACCCGCGCATATAGTAAACGTTGACAACAGTGCCTCGTGAAAAGGTGCCCCTAGGTCGGACGGCCATTTCCACACGTCACGTGGTCTCCATAAAAAAGCTACCCGACCTTTCCCTTCCCAAGGAAATAAAAATTCAGGATGTCTACATAAAAAAACTCTACTTCATTCAGGACATTTTCTTCTCCTTCCAGCTTTATTGAGTTGGCAAAATTAATTTAAAAAATTTGCAATATTTTAGTCCGCACTTTATCTAAAATTCCATTAATAACCTTTAGGGACAAATAAAAGTATTTTTTATAAATTATATTCTTTATTATCAAAATAGTATTGAATAAATATAAACAATCATTGACCAAAATGTGGGGAAATACTTCTTTAAAAACATTTATTTTATATACAGATATATGTATTACTTTTTCCAGCCAAAGAAATATTCTATATTATTTTTTTTTATAAAATCCATTTTACTTCTTATTAATGATTACTTATTAATGAATTATTCATTATAATATAATGAAAAGATTTAATAAACACTTACATGATAAGGATCAATAGTATTAAGTTCGAATAGAATTTTTTTAATTTTAACTGACCAAGGTTTTCTGGCATGAGATACCCTAATACGCTAATAAAAAAATAATGAGATTGTACTACAGAGACTAATTACGACGAAATACTTATCTTTAAAAAAAAAAATACTGAAAAAAAGTGAATTAAGGTTTACGTGATCAATTGTTTTTAATTATAACTTTCCTTTGATGTACATTTTCATTAATTCTTATTATTATTTTCATTTCTCTTTATTAATATTTTTTGTGGCATGTAAATAAAATTTGGTTCGTAATTACATGTTTTTTCATTTGTTTCTTGTTTACTGATCAGCTGTTTTATTATAGTCTTTCTCGGCTATATTCGTATTACCTCACTTTCCTTCCAGCATGCGATTGGACGTCATGGAGTGATATGATATTAGAATTTTTTTTATTCTTATGATGCCTGAACTGGCGAAACTTTAATGTGTTATGTCGATACCTCAGTATATAAAAATATATATTTCTCAATATTTACAGTAATCTTTTTGTTTTATTATTTATACTTTTATGAACATCATATTAATTTCTAAGTCCGGTATCTTGGATTTCTATTAGACAGACGACTAACGTGGAACCATCATACTAGACTTAAAAGACAGGAACTTAACCGACGTTACGGCCAACTATGCATACTACTAAATAGAAAATCTAAACTCTCTATTGGAAATAAAATACTTATCTACAAGACAATACTGAAACCTATTTGGACTTACGGACTTGAACTGTGGGGAGCAGCAAAATTTTTCAACATCAAACGCATCCAATCCTTCCAATCCAAAATCCTTCGAACAATAGCCTTTCTATGTAACCAACAAAACCCTACACCATGACCTTAATATCCCATTTGTCCTAGATCTTATCCCAGCAAATTCTCCAAAATTCACCAGAACCTTATCCATCATCCAAATCCCTTTGCACAATCTCTATCCAGCACCACACATCTCTGTAATCCTCCAAAAAGGTTAAAACGCCAGGGGCCACGCGACCTTTTATAGTTTGTAAATATTGGAGTTCTGACAATGGCTAGATTCTTTACTCACGAGATGAGTGTATGTGGCTAAAGCACTCTTGCTCAATCTCCACTGGGTTTAGCCCCAGTGACGCGGTTGAGAGAGAAGTGCAGGGATCTCCTGGAATCATGCTTTTCCCTCCACAGTTGGAGGGACAAGTCTGGCTCGGATTTCTCTCGCCTGATTGTAAAAAGTGTATATATGTATGTATGTGTTCTTTTTATTTATTTATTTTTAGGTTGTTTTATTCTTATTTATTGTATATAGCGTTACCCGGCCACGCGCTGCTGTGGCTTGGCCTGGCAAAATGAAAAAGAAAGAAAATAGAAAGCACATATGAGTAGATTAGTAGCAAAGGACATCTGTCATTTTTAAAAAGTTGGGAAACAAATTTGTCTGTAAAATGGCTTCAATTAAAACTAATTCTAATGATTTTTTTTCTCATGATTCAAATTGAACGTTAATAATCATCTGAGTGAATACGCCGTCATTTATAAACATCAGAAACAGTCCGAGTTGAACTTAAATTAAATTAACGTTAAGGAAACGGCCTTTTCTAAAGAGAGAGCAGTAAATGTTTAAAACACTATACCCTTGCAACGAACCGTTCGATTTCGATGATTTTTTTTTATTTTGTCGACAAATCAAGAATCTTTCAAATAAATATGGGTATTATTAAAAATTGTGTACTTTTTTAGTTATCGGCAAATAGAATATTGAATTCATCGTAACATTTTTCAGCTTGTTTTCGGTAAAATATGTTATATACATAAATTAAAAGGGTTTTAAGGGGAAGACTTTAGCCAAGTTTCGTTAAAATCGGTAAAGCCGTTTTGGCGCTACAGTTTATAGCGACATATTTTTTGCGGCTTTGAACAGAAAAACATTTACATTTTTATTTTGTTTACATATATAAAATTATCGTAAGACAGAATTACTATGCCAGAAACCTTCTCAGGAGTGTACGGAACAACTTCCCAAAATTTCATGGCGATCGGTTGAATAGTTTAGTAATGCACTAAGGACAAACAGACAGACAGACATACATTCATTTATATATATATATATAGATATATTATTTTTCTGTATAATTTATTTTATTTATTGTACATAGAGTGTAAATGTGATCTCTGAACACTATTATAAATCTCCTTTGAGACAGATTGTAATATTTTTCAATAAATAAGTTTATATATATATATATATATATTTCTTTTTCTATTTTTTATTATGTGTTGCTATCTTTTCTTTACTTTTCTGTGATGAAGACCTTAAAAATAGGTCAAAACCTCAAAATAAAGCTTTTTTCATCAGCCTTTCACTGGACTCCAACCAACTTTTCTTACTATATTATTATTTATTTATATTTGTAATATACGCTGGCAACCAGTCAATGGGTGCCTTAAAATGCCGCTAAAGAACTCCCACCTATATCTGGGTCACCACTCCATCTCCCGCCTCCCAAAGGGCGTCAGTAACGTCCAAAGTTGCTGATGCACAAGTTCACGGCACAAAGTAACCTTCCATAACACTATCGCTTTATCTAGGCCGATATTTCCGCGCCATTTCTCCAAAATCGTATTTCTTTAGTGCTTAAAAATATTGTTTCCTGCTAGAAGTTGAATGAAAAACCCTGAGGTAGTAAATCTTTGTGAAGTTGGCCCCCCACTCTAAGATTGAAAATTCGGAGAGTTTTCATAGCCATCCTAAGAGCTCTAGAGTTTTATATATTTTTTATAAATGGTTACATTGTTTAAGCAACTGAAAATACCAAGCAAAGTTCTCACGATTTGTGCAACTTGTGATGCTTATAACTCTTTTAATATCAATCTTAAGGCTAAAGTTCATCACTCAAGTATCAGGGAACTCATAAAAAAAACAGGATTATTTTTAGACACCAACACTGTCATCACCACCTATGCCGATGACACGTATCCTATCAATTAATAACGATCAGTTTATTGCATCCCAAACTCTTCAATCACACATCACAAGTCTTGAATAATGGTGTCAAAACTGGAGGAATAAAATAAATTCCAATAAATCCCACCAAATTATCTTCACTCTTCGTCATAAACCTATGACTTCCTGTCCTACAGTATCCTTCAACAATAGCCCTCTTATCCCTGTCGAACAAATCCGATACCTAGGACTCCACCTGGACAAACGACTGACTTGGAACCCCCATACTAGACTGAAACGACTAGAAACCGCCCGACGTTTTCGACAACTGCAGCACTTACTAGATAAAAGCTCTAAGGTTTCAATCAATTACAAACGACTCATATATATGACAATAATAAGACCTATTTGGACTTACGGAATTGAGCTTTGGGCCTCCACTAAACCATCGAATTCCTCTCGTATCCAATCCTTACAATCCAAAATCCTTCGTAAAATCCTCAAGGCTCCTTACTTTGTCACATATAAAATCATCCATAAAGACCTTAATGTTCCATATGTTTCCGATTTGGCCCAATCCAGATACTTATCCTTCCATAACAAACTGCACAAACATCCGAACCCTCTCGTTTCCAACCTTGCTTCCTCCTCAATCCCTGATAACCCTCCGAGGCGTCTGAAAAGAAGATGGTCTCGGGACCTTCTAATATAGAACTTTAATTTGAGTTCTACCAATGGGTAGTTTCTCTTCATGTTGTACATGTCATGTTACCAATGTCTCATTTACTTGTTGTATTTTTTCATGTAATACAGTTTTAAATTTCATTAAAATACATATTTTTAAAAAAATTGTTTATATATACGATAGCCACCTTAATAGTTCTACATTTCTCTCTTTTCGTTAATATATAATTTTGTTTTTTAAAACAATATTTTAACTTTAATACCCTCATAAAGTTACAAAAAAACTAACATCACAACTTGCGAGGCGTATTTCTTTTTTTTTGGTCATCTTCGTGACGATAGTTCATTACAATAATTTTCATTGTAATGGAGGGAGGAGGCATCATAACTCTTAATAAAACTGTCCAAAGAAAAATTTTGACCGATGGTCCGAAGGGCCAAAAAATTTGTTTAAATTTTTCTAATTGAGTTCTACCAATGGGTAGTTTCTCCTTATGTTGTACATGTCATGTTACCAATTTCACATTTACTTATTGTATTTTCTATGTAATACAGTTGTAAATTTCATTAAAATAATAAAAAAAAGAAAATTTTTCTACAGCATCTGCTTTCAAAAAGTGGCGGCAGATTTAAACAATATACATATATATATATATATATATATATATATATATATATATATTATATATATATATATATATATATACATACATATATATATGTATTCAAACTATGTATATATATATATGTAAGATTCAAACATGTGAAATACAAAAACAAATTTTTTTTTTCTTCACCTTAACTCCTGAACGATGTATTCAACAGAAAACGTCTAAGAAATTAAAGAACGGCAAATTTTTTGTCATATGAGTAGGTAAAATTAATTAATAATTTGGTTATGTTGTATGGTCAAAGACAGCAGAACGAAAAATGATTTTTACCATATTTCTCAAAAACTATATTACTATAAATGACTTTGTAGCTTGGAAAAAAGTTTTTTAATTGTATGATAAAAACTCCTTGGATAAACGTTCAAAAGCATTAAGTTCTGCTCCCAATAAGTAATATCATTTTTAATTTATAATTCAATTTATTTTCCGAGACTCCAACTCAGGTTAGGTACATCAGGAGGTTTACCTGCTCAAGATAAGAGTAACTAATTCAAACATGCGAAATTAAGAATTCTCTTAATAATCCAGTAATTATAAATGAAATACTGGTAACGTAACAATTGAAACAGGTTTAATATTAAGATAGATTAAAGCTGTATAATTATAATGTTGATTGAGAAGGAGTTAGTCGAGGGTGCGGTCAAATAAATAAAAAATTAAAATATATTAATTATTTTAATTTTTGCCGACGTTTCAACCCACTTTGCAGGTCGTCTTCAGGGCGTAGGATGTGGGACTGCGGGAGGCTGTTGAAACACTGCTACACACACTCAGTGTTTCAACTGCCTCCCGCAGTGCCACATCCTACGCCCTGAAGACGACCTGCAAAGTGGGTCGAAACGTCGGCAAAAATTAAAATAATTAATATATTTTAATTTTTTATTTATTTGACCGCACCCTCGACTAACTCCTTCTCATATTATATCAATGGTCAACCATCTCTACATCATTATAATGTTGATTAGTGCAGTGACGTAGATTGTAGGCGCCCTTGGCAAGATTTCCATGTTTAAGCGTTTTATATATTTGTACTTCCCTAATGGTCGATAAATCCCTAATCTCTAGCCGGTTAGTTATATATTAAATTATATTATAATTTATGCTTTCCACTGTTAAGGTAACTATAGTTTGATTGCTAATGTCACCTTAATGCTACAGTTGGTCCTGAGGTATCTTTAACTCCACCTAAAATTCAGGATTATAGAAATAAATATTTATTATTAAAATATTTTTTTATTTATCATTTAAGAAGAAAAACAAATCGGCTTCATAGTAGAATTTCAATTTATATATTTATCGAACTGTTTAATTTACTTCTTTCAAATAAATCTCCAATCGTTATATTTTATAAATTAAAACTTTGAAAAAAACTCTCATTAAATTATCAAATGGTGATAATATCTTTTTTACTAACATTTTAATTGGGTTTGTATTTCAGGTGTATTTTAATAGTAAAATATTTTTTACAAATTACAAATTGGCTGGAATAATTCTTCAAAATTGCTTATCAAATTCTAAATTAAAGTTGACTTCTAGAGTAATGAATTTATATTATCTGGAAAACAGGTTATTATAATAAAAAAAACATTTCAGTTTAAAACATGAATGAAGTTTTATAATAATTTTCTTTTCCTTGGTCAAACATAGTTACCGGCAAAGTAGGAAAATATTGCTTCATGGTATGTTTGTTAAATAATTTAATTTTTTTATTATTTTGTCATTTATTCACTGACCAATATACTTTGTAAGTTATTCCCACGAGCCAGGTACTAATTATTTTAATAATTTAGAAAGTGTTAATTGCCCTCCATATATTTATTCATTATTTAGTCTTATTTACTTAGTCTTTCATTATTTAATCTTATTTATATTTACTCTTATTATTTTTTCTATTTTTAATACAGCGTCAAAATTTTAATTTAGTGATATGCGCTCTAGCTCAATCTCCACTAGTGTTAGCACAAGTGACGTAGTTGAGAGAGTAACGCAGGGACCTCTTGGATTCCTGCTTTTCCCTCCATAGTTGGAGGGGCAAGGCTGTCTTGGATTTCGCTTGTCTGATTGTAAATAGGTAGGGCTGTTTTCTTTTTTTTAAATTTACTTATATTATATTTTTTTTAATTTATTCTATATAATTTTTTACTATTATTTATTTGTTATTTTTCATCTGTTTGATTTTTTATGTGCATATAGTGTGAATGTGTTCTTACCTCACTACAACTATTGCCGACATGACAAAATGTTATATTACTCAATAAATACATTTTTTTAAGAATACTGTTGGCCTATGTGGAATCTAAACCATTACTGTCTGATTGAAAATTACGTACTATATTTTTGATTTTGGTTATGTGTATTGCTTGTAGTACCTAACGTTTGTAGGTTATTATTTACGATTATTTTGGTGTTATTAAAATTTGAATTTAAAAATCGATGTGTGGATAGGCTTATGCTGATGTTATTATATTATTATTATTATGTTTTTTTTTTTTTTACATTTACAAGTTACTTATGTGAGTGAATAAATATATCGTGAGTTAAAGTAACTCAGCCTAAATTATTTCAATATTTAAAAAGAGATTTTTCCTTAAAATAAATACATAAAAATAAATATAAATTTTATTTTCGTAATATTTATAGATATTTGATCAAAATTTTCTATATTGAAATAGTGGTAATGTTTAAGCTGAGGTAGGAGGTTGGAAGTAGGTATAATTCATGAAGTTATCAAAGACCACCTTCCGTCTGTTATCGAAGTAATTAAGGCAGATAATGGGGTCCTCTCCAGGTGGTTCCAGGATTATATTCACTGGAATAAATACCTATTGTTCTCTAGTTATATTTATTGTTATTTGCAAGGCAATCATCTCTCTCTACGTTATCGAAAGCTACTTACGGCATGTAATTATGAAAAGTCTTTATATTTCCAGATCTCGATGTTGTTAAGCTTATTTTAATATGATATGAGAAGCTGAACAAATAAGTAAATAATGACAAAACAAAATATATGAAAATAAGCCGAAAATTCTACCCTAATAATAGGATCTGCTTAGAAGGGAAATCGTTTCCAAAATTAGAAAGATTCAAATACCTCAGCTCCACAATAGCCTCATTGAGTGAACAACGGTCGGAAATAGACCAGCTTATAACTATAAGTCTGTGGTACAGACTAATTTTTATCAAAATGTTAACATCCGCCTGAAACTTTGTAAATAGCACCATATAATTTCAACCTACAAATATTTTATTTACGAAAATTCTCGGAATTGGAGGGTTTTAAATCTGGAGGTCGGCAAACTTTGTCAATTTTATTTATTTATTTAGATATATAATATTCTGTGTCGTGGACAATAATTATAGTGATAAATGAATACATTCACACCACATTCTTTTCTCCAATCAATCAACATCATAGGATTTAGATTATATAGAACTTGTATAAGTACAATGGCATGACAACAAAAGTTATTTGTCGCTCATTTATAATTCCATAGGTTATTGTTTATAGCAACTATTTTGCAGTATTAGGACCTTATTGCTCATATTAGGTCTTTACTATATCTGTACAGTTATGTAAATATTTCTTTTATCCCTTATTTTTTAAGTGTTTTTTTTTGTTTTTTTATTGTGATATGCATTTTGGCGAGATGTAATGTTAATTTTTTGTACAATATTGTTATTCTCAAGGGACTTTGTCCCAGAATAAAGTTGATTCTTCTATTCTATTCTATTATATACTATATACAGAAAAAACAAAATTAACAAAAGTAAAATAATAACTAAATAATAATAAAAAAGAACTATGTTCCATAAAAAAATTAAAATAACCTAAATATAAGCAAATCCCTGCGCTACTCTCTCAACCGCCTCACCGGTGCTAAAGCCAGTGGAGTATTAGATACTAAAAACTAGTAAATACTCATTTCAACAGCGGTCTTCAAAAATACTGAGTAGTTTGGCGTGACCTAGACCTCCAAACTATCAATATAACGAGGTTATATAGGCCAAACGGACCAATATTTTTGCAAGCACTTTTTAAAAATTAATTTTGTGACAAAATTATCTTATGATCCAAGTGAAAAGCAAATGGGTATTTAGGAGTTTTTAGTGCCTAATTAAATAGACAAAGTTTGTCGATCTCTTGATTGAAAACGCCCCAATTCCGAGAATTTTCGCAAATACAATATTGTAGGTTGCAATGAGATTGCAATATTTATACGAAGTTTCAGGCGGATGTTAACATTTTGATAAAACGGAGTCTGTACCACGGACTTCTAGTTATATGTTGTTCTTTTCCGAACATTGGTCACTCAATGAGGCTATTGTGGAGCCGAGGTATTTGAATTTTTCTAATTTTGAGAACAATTTCCCCTCTACGCAGATCCTATTGTTAGGGTGGAATTTTCGGCTTATTTTCTTATTCTTATTTCTTTTATTACAACAGCGTAAACTGAGTTTTTTTTCTCCCTTTTAAAGGTGTTAAAATCCCGAAAAATCTAAAGAAATCTCAAATTAAGCTTGTGCAATGCTATGATAACGTCAGTTCTAATATATGGCTGTGAGACATGAACCAGTGCCGAAAAAACATTATTGGAAGATTTGAGAGAAAAATCTTCCGCACGATAACCGAAGCAATCTGGGGTTTTCATATACTAACACATGGAGAAAAAAGATCAATAAAGATCTACTTATAGAAACTGGTCAATCAATATCTCTTGACATGAAGACAAAGAGGCTAAGATGGGCATAGCATGTAGCTTGGAACAATCCTGACAGTCAATAAGCAGATGGTTAGATCGTATCAACAATGACGCAATAGAGCTTCATATAAATAACTGGAAAGAAATACCTTAAGATAGCCAGAGATGGAGTAAGCTTGTTAAGGGTGCAAAATATCCCCTCGAATTCTGTAATGTCAACAGAAAAAAAAAAATATATATATATATACATATATATAATCATTGAAATAATATAAGGTTAAGAGTCTTAAATTCAACAAACAGAAACTCTTAGAATATTTTAATGGTTTTTTTTTCTACTTGATCAGCCATGCGTGCTCTTCCAGTCCAATATTGGTAGTACGAATATTTGAATGTAGTTAAGCATGACTGTTATTTATGTTTTCATTTTTGTTTTGTATTTACTCATTTCTAATAATTTATTATCATTAATATTTATTTATTTAATCTTTTTTTTTCTTTTTTCCTAAAGAATTTTCTATATTATTTCACTTCAAGCTATATTTCTTTGTTTTTATTACAGTTTTTATTTTCGCCATATATACTATTACTATGTTTCATATATCTGTTTTTATGTATTTCATTTTATTATATTGTAAATATGGTATGAATGTGCCTTACAGCTTTAATACTCAGTACCCTTAAGTGTGTTAAAATATATTATACCACAATAAAAAGATTAACATTTAAAAAAAAAAGAATATGTTAAAATAAAACCTCATGTGTGGTACACTAAGTCATTTCTCTGACTGCCTTAAACGCTCAGTCAAAAGGGAATAATTTCTTGTAACTCAATAAAAAATGTCCGACCGAAGACAGTGACGATGAAGTCAAAAGTGAATTTTACGATAAACTCGAATGGGTTTATGATAAACTACCGCGAAACTACATGAAAATAATTGTAGGTGACGCGAACGCAAAGGTAGGAAGGGAAGAAGTTTATATTCAGACGATTGGTAAAGAAAGTTTGCACGAATATAGTAATGATAATGGGATCCGTCTGATAAACTTTGCCATCTCGAAAAACCTGGTAATTAAAAGTACGACGTTTAAACGTAAGGATATTCATAAATATACTTGGACATCGCCGGATTCGCAAACACGAAATCAAATCGATCATGTCTTGATACAACACAGCTGGCAAAGCAGTATAATCAATGTACGGTCTTATCGCGGAGCAGAATGTGGGTCGGATCATGAATTAGTAATCGCGAAACTTCGACAAAAACTTAATATAAAAAAGAGAAAAGAAAACCGTTTCGATTTTGAGAATTTTAATTTGGAAAAATTAAAAAATCCATCAATTAGAAACCAATTCGAGCTAGATGTTAAGAATAGGTTTGAAGCTTTAGAGCTTCCTGACGAGGACCACGAGGATATTGACAAGTTATGGGTAGAGATCAGGGATAATATTAAAGCGGTCGGTAACTCGTGTCTAGGAAAAAAGGAAAATAAGAATAACAAACCGTGGTTTGATGAAGATTGCTTAAACATGTGCGAAAAAAGGAAAGCCGCTAAATTAAAAGCTCTAAATAATCCTAGCGAAGACAATCTGGAATACTTCCGAATCTCAAAGAACGAAACGACAAAATTGCTCAAAAATAAAAAAAGGGAGTATCTTAAAAATAAAATAATTGAAATAGAAACTAATAGAATCGAAAATAACGTAAGAGACATGTACAAAGGTATAAACAGATCACGTAAATATGTAGGGCCCGTAACGTCTGGAATTAGGGATGATAATAACAATATTCTGACCGATCCGGTTGACATATTGAATAAGTTTAAGGAGCACTTTGACAATATTTTAAATACGGGAAATTATGATCTGTGTCCTCCTTCTGAGTTCCAGAGTGCTGAACCGTTGATAGAAGGACCAAGTAAAGAGGAAGTTGAAGTAGCTATCGGTAAATTAAAATCATATAAAGCAGCGGGAATCGATAATATTCCTACTGAACTAATTAAGGCATGCGGGGAAGCTGGAGTTTCTAAAATACATCGGTTGGTTGAAAAGATCTGGGTGAACGAGAAATTACCTGAAGAATGGAAAGAATCTATTCTTATTCCGATTCACAAAAAGGGTCCGAGGACGGATTGTAATAACTATCGAGGAATTTCACTCCTTCCGGTATGTTATAAAATATTCACTGTAATCTTAACCAGTCGAATCACGGAATACGCCGAGGAAATTATCGGAGACTACCAATGCGGATTTAGACGGAATCGTTCGACTATTGATCAAATATTTTCTTTACGGCAAATATTAGAGAAAAAATTGGAGTATAACGGTATTGTTCACCAGCTGTATATAGATTTTAAAAAGGCTTACGATTCTATTGACCGCCAGAAACTGTATAATATTCTAATCGAGCAGGGAATTCCAAAAAAACTAGTAAATCTAGTCAGGATGTGCTTGACGGAGACAGTCAATAAAGTTAGAATCGGTAATAATTTGTCCGAAAAATTTGAGGTTCGTTCGGGCTTAAAACAGGGGGATTCTCTTTCGCCTGTCCTGTTCAATTTGGCATTAGAACATGCCATTAGGGAGGTAATGCGTACCGAAAAAGGGTTGGATCTGGGTGGGACAACATCCGTGCTGGGCTATGCTGATGATCTGGTACTGTTAAGCGAAGACGTTGAAACTATAAAACTAAATACGACAACGTTAATGAAAGCCGGTAAAGAACTAGGACTCGAAATAAACGTGGATAAAACAAAATATATGGTTAGCTGCAAAAATGGCGATACTACTGGTGATATCGATATAGATGGTAATATGTTTGAACAGGTAGATAAATTTAGGTATTTAGGTTCTACGATAACTAGAAAAAACGAAATTGAAGAAGAGATTAAAGTTAGACTGAAGGCGGGGAATGCTTGTTATTTTTCTGTGACAAAACTACTCAGTTCGCGCCTCTTGTCCCGAAACTTAAAAATTAGAATCTATAAAACAATTATCTTGCCTACAGTTCTTTATGGATGCGAAACTTGGCCGCTTACATTAAGGGATGAGCAGCGTCTTAAGGTTTTTGAAAATAAAGTATTGCGTAGAATATTCGGACCGAAGAAGGATGAGTTAACCGGAGAGTTCAGACGGTTACACAACGCCGAATTGCGTGAGCTATATCCGGGTAATATAATTGAGGTAATTTCATCGCGGCGAATCAAATGGGCTTGTAAAGTTGTTGGTCTTAGTAACGAGAGAATTCCTAAAAGGTTAATATTTGCTGTGCCGAATGGTAAGCGTCGGAGGGGTAGACCGAAGCGAAGGTGGGAAGATTGCATTAAAGCTGATCTGAAGGGACTGGGTTTGGACGGCGAACGGTGGAGGGAGGTGTGTAACAAGCGATTGGTGGTGTCGGCATCGAACCTTCGGGTTCGCTAAGCCTTATTATTATTATTATTATTAACTCAATAAAAAAAGGAATCCGTTCACCAACTCACCAAACTCTATTTGTTCGCGGAGACAATTTGATGGGTCTTATTTTCTTAAACATTAGCTGGAAAGCACGTTAAAGAATGGAATAAGTTAAAGGAGGTGACGGGATTGCTTTCATTTAAAATAACGTAATCGTTTTATTAAAGCACCTCAGCAATCAAATTGGCTGAAAGGGGTTCTTTTTCATCGAGTTTCATTAAAGTATTATTTATTTATTTTTTATTTCGTCTAGCTTTTATGTATTATACCATTTTTTTTTTGTACACAGCATACCAATTTACTTTTTTTTTTTATATATTTCTTTTTCTTTATTATTGATATTAATTGTATGTACATATTGTGTGAATGAATCATGTAGCCTTAATATTAATGCCTTTCAATGTGGCAGAATGTATTAATATTAATTTTTTTTTTTTTAAGGAACGTTCAAGCAACGTTAGAAAAACGACTATGCATTCCATCTTTAAGTCTTTTTTTTTTTTAAATATTCCAATTCGATTGCTGAGACAGTTCTAAAAAGAATAAGTTATTGTAAATTGAAACAGTATCCATTACTTCCTTTGACTCCTTGCTCAAAGGACAATGTTTAAGAGAAGAAAAAACATCAAATTGGCTCTACGATAAAATAGGTTCAAGAGAATCCTTTTTCCTTTAAGTTTCATATAACTATTCCTTTCTTTCTAGAGCTGTTAGGGGAACTACACGTACCATCCCTAATCTCTAGTATCCTGGAGATAGTTTTAAATAAAATATCGACATTTTAATATACTATTTATATCATATACTATTAATAATTATAATATGGATTCTAAAATTGGACTATTGAAAGCTAAATTTTACTTATAATAAAATTAAAATATCTAGGAAAGCCACTTTACAAAAAAGCACGACAAAATTATAATATTTTTTAAAAACAGTATCTGACAAATAAGTAATTAACCATCTAAAAAGGCTTAAAGAGATCATTGCCCTTAAAGTGTTATGAGGGTGGACAATAGAGGGCTTTAACGCTGCGACGTTACTGTAGTAAAATAAAATATTTTCATGTATATAATTATTGGAGGATATTTATATATATCCTCTTATCACAAAGAATAATAAATTTTTATATGGCAATTTTTTTTTTTATTTAGAGACATTTACATCAGGATTTTAAATTCACATTACTTATTAGTACTATTAGTTTTGATTCGTTATGGAAGATTATAACATAATTTTAAATTATTATTATCATTTTCATACTGGATTGAAACGACAAGAAACCGCTCGACGTTTCCAACAACTCCAACACTTAATAGACAAACGCTCTAAGCTTTCAATCAATTACAAACGACTCATATATATGACAATAATAAGACCTATTTGGACTAACGGAATTGAGTTTTAAGGTTCCACTAAACCATCGAATTCCTCTCGTATCCAATCCTTACAATCCAAAATCCTTCGTAAAATCCTCAACGCTCCTTACTTTGCCACAAACAAAATCATCCATAATGACGTTAATGTTCCATATGTTTCCGATTTGGCCTAATCTAGATACCCATCCTTCCATAACAAGCTGCAGAATCATCTGAACCCTCTCGTTTCAAATCTTCCTTCGTCCTCGATCCCAGATAACCCTCCGAGGCGTCTGAAAAGAAGATGGCCTCGGGACCTTCTAATATAGAACTTTAATTTGAGTTCTACCAATTTGTAGTTTCCCTTTATGTTTTGCATGTCATGTTACCAATGTCACATTTACTTGTTGTATTTTTAATGTAATACAGTTGTAAATTTCATTAAAATAAAAAAAAATAAATTAAAAAAAAATATTATAATTTAAAAAAACAGTTTTAATATCACAATATAAATTATTTAAACAAAATTTAGAAATAAAATAATTAAATTTAATATAACTTAATTAAAAAATTAAAATATGCTCTCATATACATACGTTTTTCAATAAATGTGTATGGCGGGAACTTAAGACATGTTCATGTCTGATTCTCGCCCTCGCTGTATTTAATTATAGAATAATAATTAATTAATTGGCTGAGAGCGGGATGACGTAAGCTAATTGGGGATTAGGATTCTCGTTAATGATATTGGAACCGAAGCTATCGATAACGTCTTATTACACAGACGCGTTCCTGATACAGCTGATGTTATATAATTGGATTCTGATTATTTGATGATAATGATTGATGATTGAAAAAAATAAAACTAGAAAATAATTAATATTTTTTTAGTAGTAATTTTCAATTTTATTTAATGGAAAATTGAAAAAAAAAAATAAATAAAGAGAGAGAAGTGAGAGAAAGGAACTAAAATATTTAAAAAAAGAAAAGAAAAAAATAATAATACATGTATGTATATATAAATATTGTATACATATTGTTAATCCTATATAATTATATATTATTTTTAAAATTGTCTGTAGTGATTAATAAGTATGCTTTGTTTTTAGCAACTCAATGTAATTGGGCACACCATTTTATGATAATAAAGTGATTCTCTCTCTCCCTATCTCTCTCTCTCTCTCCTTATCTTGTAATCAATTTCTAAAATAATTATCTAACCTCTCTTTTCAGAAAACTTTCTTTCTCTTATTTTCAAATAAGATACAAACATAGATTTCTGTATCTTCGCTAAATGATTGATTAAACAATTACTGTTTACCTTATTTTTTAATTTAATTTTGTTAATAACTTACTTATCATTCGAAAGGGTATCCTGAATGCTCTGGAGACATAGATTTCGAATTTAAAAAAAAAAAACAATTATCAAGTGAAGTAAAATATTTTAAATGAATCTTAAATATGATCTGTTTTCCTTATAATGATAATATATAAAACTTACAATGAAATATAAATTTTTAGTTTTTTGCCTATTTGATTTATTATGGCAATCCTTTCTATATATCTGGGATACCACCATAATAATTTTGCCTTATGGTATATGACTGTATTAAATTAAACATCTGATTATAAAAATCACTAAAAAAATGAATACTTTTTGAGTTAATTAGAAATATAATTTTACTTTTTTTCAGTTTCTTTTTGTTGAAGTATTTGTAATACATATATTTAAAAGGCATCGAGGTGAAGCAAGTTTTATTGAAATCAATACATTCGTCTAAGCGCTAGTCTATACCAAAACAGGTTTTTCGCCGCCATCTTGAAAAGAAATGGCGGATAGTAATGTCGAGTTAGGAAAATCATTCTTGGATGACAACTGACTTCGATTACAAATTTGAAATAAAAATTCAGAGAAAATTTTACAGGGACGGCGAACGGACAATTTTTTTTTATGGGAGTTAAGTTTTCGTGTTTTTTTTGGACGATTACAATGGTTCATTATTGAAAATAATAAACTAATATTAGTCGACTTTATCCAAATGAGCGTTACATAGCCGAACATGACGGTTTAATCTCATTCACTAGCTACGGAAAAAGGATTACTTCTGGATCAATAATAAGTGAATTTTCTTAATTCATTAATATCCTTATAGTAATTGTATTAATACACAATATATTTTATTAAATTCAATCCTCACAATCAAAATAGTTAAATTACAAGCACGTCTTTTTACTTCTCTCATTACGTACTAGTGGCCTCTTAGTCCAGTCAAATGTTGTTGCCTTGCAAAAGATTCAAATTCAAATTTCTTTTTAATATTGTTAGAAATGTAGTGAATATAAAAAAATCAAGTTTCCACCCTTGAAATCCTTGTGGGTTTGCTGCAGTGCTCCAAAAATCCCTGAAATTTCGAAAATACTCTTACTTTGTTAGAAAATACTCTTACTCGGGAGCAAATCGGTCTGGCATAGATGCTTTCCAAATCATTAAGTACTCATAAATGCTGCTATAATGATTGTGTTAATATTTTATTGTCTTAACGAACTGATATTAATACAATAATTGTATTGACAATTTTTTTTAATTTTATCCATTTTGAAAGCTCGATAATTCGGTACCAGTTGGATTGAAAAAAAAAATTATATACAAAAATGTTAAATAATTTTAAGCTTTTTAAGATTTAATATAACCAATTTTTATCTATATCGTTTATAAAAGAAGAAATTTAGAATAAACCAAAAAAAAAAGATCGAAATTTAAATGGTTTTTGGACCACTGAAACAAACCCACAAGGCCTTCAATGGTGAAATTTAATTTTCTTATAGTTATCGCAGGCTTAACAATATAGAAAAGAAATTTGAATTCTCAACCTTTTAAAAGATAGACCACTTTTTTCTGCTAATTTGACTGAAACTATTCTACCAATGGACGTCCCAAAAAGGTCTCAACAACAAGGACTCGGTCATAGTATATTAATCATACCTAAATTGTCTAAGTGCGTTTTTGCCAGAACAACACGATACTCGAGGCAGTTATTTTACCACACCACTTTTTTTTTAAATTTATCTATTGAAATTTACAACTGTATTACATGACAAATACAACAAGTAAATCTGAAAACAGTGACATGACATGTACAACATGAAGAGAAACCACCCATTGGTAGCACTCCAATTATAGTTCTATATTAGAAGGTCCCGAGGCGATCGTCTTTTCAGACGCCTCTGAGGGTTATCAGGAATAAAAGAGGAAGCAAGGTTATAAACAAGAGAGTTCAGATGGTTCACAAGTTTATTGTGAAAGGAAATGTATCTGGAATGAGCTAAATCGGAAACATACGGTACATTAAGGTCGTTATGGATGATTTTATTTGTGACCAATAGGGAGCATTGAGGATTTTACGAAGCATATTGGACTGTAAGGATTGGATACGAGAGAAATATGGTAGTATAGTAGGTAGGTCTTATTATATTAATATGTATGAGTCTTTTTTAAATAATTGGAAATTTAGAGCGTTTGTCTAGTAAGTGATGTAATACTTGGAAACGTCGAACAGTTTCTAGTCGTTTCAGTCTGGTATGGGGGTTCCAAGTGAGTCGTTTGTCAAGGTGGAGTCCTAAGTATCGGATTTTTTCGACAGGGATAAGAGGGCTATTGTTGAAGGATACTGTAGGACAGGAAGTCATAGGTTTACGACGAAGAGTGAAGGTTATTTGATGGGATTTATTGGAATTTATTTTAATCCTCCAGTTTTGACACCATTTTTCAAGGCTTGTGATGTGTGATTGAAGAGTTTGGGATGCAATAGATGGATCGTTATTAACTGATAGGATACACGTGTCATCGGCATAGGTGGTGATGACAGTGTTGGAAAAGTCCAATATAATCAACTTTTATCTATGTTACTTATAAAAGGAGATATTTAGAATAAACCAAAAACATTTCGAAATTTCAATCAAATACCACACCAATTTCTAAATATAAGTTATATTATTATGTAACAAAAAAATATTAAAGAGTAAAAATTAATTTTAAATTTAATTGTGAGTATGTTCTTTTAGGTTGAAAGCAGTGTGGCAATATAGTATTACTAATGATATATATATAATGCTCAAGTTTTTTTTCACCAATCTTTCTCATCATCATTAAACTTCGATATTCATGCATCTTCAAAGAAAAATATTTTTGATGTATGGCTGTTTATCAAAAAACAAATGGAAGAAAACAAAGCACTTAATTCAAAATATTTCTACGAACATATGCCTCAAAATGTCATAAATCTTACTAGAGATTTAAATATATGTGAGTTTCCTAAGTCTCGAGATCTATACGATAAATATATCAATCTCTATGAGGGCATCTATCAACAAACTTTTAGACTATTACTCTTTTCTAGAACTTGAGTCAGAAGTCCTTCAACAACCAATTCTTTGGCCATTCAAAAACAGTATATTTATGTCTAGTAAACTCGCTATGATAAACTAAACTTGAAAAAGTCGTTAGGCAGAGTTTCATATAATTTTGCAGTTTCACATGTTTTAACTTTAACATTTTGATTTAATTTAATTTACTTGTTCCAGTTTATATATTTTTTTAATTTAACCATTGACTGATGTGATTAATCCGGTTTAATTCTATGAATAAGATTGAAAAACACAGTTGATAATGTTCGCTGAGTGTTCTGTAATTAAAAATGAAATATTAAAAGAGGTGATTGTAGAGCTAAAGAGCTACAAAAGCGTTTAATTTAATTCATTATACATCTTTATAAAATTCATTGTAGTTAATTTATACGAAAACATATGTTGTGGTGGCTGACTAATTTTCCTACACAACTATACATGAATTTTATCTTCTTCTGTAACCATCCAAACGCATTAATGAAATTAAAATAATTTTATTTTCCCTATTATTAATTTATTATAGTTATTTTATTATAAAATTACCTTATTAATATTATAATTTTATGAGACTGAAAAAAAAAAAACGTTACAAATTATTTCACAATGGTTTATTATTTCCAAACAACTATCCATCTAAAGTAATATTACCTTCCTAGTGACAAAGAAAAATAAATAAAAGGTGCTTCAAATTAATGTACTAAACTTTTTTTTTAATCATTAGTAATATGCTAAAAAAAAAATAACATTACTACAGTAACACATTCAAAATTTAAAAATCAAACAAAGGATATAACATTTGGAGTAGAACATAAAAAAAAAACTAGAGACCATATCTTTGCTCCGAATTGTCCGCTTTTCACGATTTTTAGGTAATTTCGTAACTTTCAAAAAACATATACAATATCGATAAAAAAAGTGTATACTTTTTGAGTTATTCGGAATTAAATTTTACCATCCCACGTAACTTTTTTTCTAGCTTCTTTTCGTTGAAGTATGTTATATAGATAACTTTAAAGAGTGTCTAGAAAATGACTTTACCGAAGTTTCATTGAAATCGGTACATTCGTTTAGGAGCTACAGTCTAAAGCAACGCAGGTTTTTCGCCCACCATTTTTAAAGTAAGAGGTGGATAGTAATGTCGATGAAGGAGGATAATCATCGGGTGACCTCTGATTTTATATTCAAAATTGAAAAAAATCGGTCGAGTAGTTTCGGAGAAAATGCGCGGACTGCAAACGGCGTTCGTTTTTCGAATTCTACGCATCCTGAAACGTGAAACCTCAAATTTTGAGAGGGGGTTATGTTTTTGAATTTTTTGGTCGATCATAATGGTTGATTATTTAAAATAATAAACCAAAATAGTTTCTGAGGTATTTAAAGTGTTCTTTAACGTGCATAACATGATCAGGGAATGGAATAGATGTTTGAAGAAGAGTGTTTAGAGGAAACTGACTGTGCATGTCTGATATCTACTTGAATTATTAAGGATTTTTCAAACGTAGTAGTTCGGTAAAGAGAAGGATAAAGGTCGGGCGTACAGGATTGAATGGAGTATTTGAATTGTTGGTTCTGAAAGATATAGGAGGGTCAGTAATTTCTAGTAACCTATTTTAGAAAGGTTGCATGGATGTGATGACGACGGTAGGATAGATTGAACCACTTCAAATCGATGTAATATGCGTATATCTTAAAATCCTAAAAGCAAAACGTATCGTGCAATTCATTAGACGTTAATATTATTATTTTTATTTTAAAAAGTGCATTGTATTAAACAAATAATTTTTATTTATGCTGTATACTCCAAAACAACCAATGATTTAAGAAGTTTGAATATTTACACTAACAATTCTTGATTTATTGGCGAAGTATCTGACTATTGTAGTTGAATGTAGTTGCCAGAGTGATCTGGACGCTTGAAAACTAATTTTAATTGAATTTATAGAAAATATTGTTATTTTAGCTTCATACACATCAATTATCCAGATTAAGAATTTAGAACGCCGTTTAATTGCAAAATACTAGACGAAATCGAAAACTAAAATAGACATTTGTACATTTGTACATTTGTACATTTGTACATTTAATTCACCAGAATCACCAGTGCCCTCAAAACGCTCCAGGATTTGTCCGGCGTTGTACACCCTTATTTTGAGATTTCTGGAGATTTTTCTGGATTTTAGTACCTTTGAAAGAGAGAAGAAAGATCTGTTCGCACTTGTTATTCGCTGGTCTATCTCTGTTAGTTGATCATATATTGAGATTATTGTGGAGCCGAGGTATTAGAATCTGTCTACATTCGGAAATGACTTAGAATCCACGCAGATCATGTTATTAGGGTAGATGTTTCGGCTAACTATCATGTATTTTGTTTTATCTACATTGACTTGTAGTCCGATTTGCTCTGATTCTTTTAATAGAGGCCGGGCGAGTCTCTCAATATCCTCTTGATTCTTTCGGGGACAGCTATATCATCGGCATATGCGTATATGTATATATATTTAGAGAGATATATTTAGCTTGAATTTCTTCCTTGGTGCAATCAGACAAAGAAAAACTCATTTTTCATTTTGAACAAAATTTTAAACACAATCATAAATAGCTCACAATGTGTGGGCGACGTGGTCGAACTGACTGAAGCGAGTTCGAGTCCCTGTGCCGAGGGAGTCTTTTAAGTCTCCCTGACTTCCTGGCCCTGAAACGTTGACATTAATAAAAAATTAAAATGTTTTTAAAAAAAGACTGCATCCAAAAAGAAAACGAAATAAATTAGCTAACAATGAAACAAATCTGAATGACGTAATTAGTCATAACGGAACAATCAGTGCAGCCATACACGTGATTCGAAGGAAGATCCAAATTTCCCTTTACATCTACCAATTTGCCTGGTATCTCAACCACCAGCTAAAATTACCTCAGTTTGACTGATGCCTTTAGGAGACTATGGTGATTGAAGTGATTCTTGTCAGTCTTGAGACTTTCATTCCTGACTGACCTAAAAGGATCTTATACGCGCTTACTCTAACTTCCTTGTTTGATTTCTCTTGAAACCGATTGCAAGTGGAATCATCAAAAACAAGAAACGAAAACACTAATATAAGGAAACAATCATTTTGATATTAGTGTTTTAAATAGTTTTTGAAACTCTTCTTAACAGATTTTGTATCTTATGAACAAAATTATATTAATAAAAAAATAAAATTAAAATCGTTTTAATGGTGACAGAGGACAAGATAGATGAGTTCCGGTTCCTCCCGGCTGGATCCTACTGCCCTAACTTCCTTTGTATTAGCATAGCCGCCTTCTTCACCTTCCAAAGCCCCTGTTTATAAAATAAAGGGCCTCACTGCCTTTTGTCCTAGCTCATAATATTTCCTCTGCTACCTACGTTATTGCCTTTGATTAATTTATTCCTTCCTCTTGTAACCTAGTACTATATCCAAGAGTAATATCATAAATTTTATAACGTTATATACGCGTGTAATATTTTATGTCAATTTAAATTTTATTAATATCCAGCTTGAATATCGTAAATCCTCCACGCAGTTTTAATAAAAAGAACTAAAATATGTTAGTTACTTCTACTGTTCGCGACTTCGTTCGTATACTATTCAATGCGATAATAATATTATACAGAATTCTTATATTTAATATGAGTACTCCCCATTGGTTGTAATTTATGTATTTTAATACATATACATATACTATGACACAGCCACTATGATTATTATTAAAGTTACTCGATTTAAACTGGAATTTATCTTTTCATAAAATTATCATTCTTTTCTTTTGAAACCTCGTATTGTATTTTATATGTAGTGTAGGTTTTCAAAGAAATTTATTTTAAAATTTCGGTTAAAATATAATTTTACATACAAATTAAGGAAGCTATACTAGCAATCTCAAGGATTTTCTCCAAAAGAAAGTCTGAGTTTCAACAAGGGTACGTGAGTGTATAAAACCTTGTTGAAATAATTTAATAATGTGGAGTTGGCGGAATTACTCCCAACTGTCTCTCGGCATTGGGACTCAACTTTAAATTGTTTCTCATTCAATTTTCAACTCGATAATGAAAACATTTCTTCTGCCCCCCCACTCCTCAGACCGAGCCAGGAAGCGTTGCTATATTAAAGTAATCTTTTTCCCTTTTCAGAAAAGCAGAATTTAAAAGTTGTTTAATTAAACTTTAGCTGCTCCTTCCAATCGCTCCTTATCCGATTATCCTTATTTTGTTTTCCTTTCCTTGATTCCATAAAAAATATAATTAAACTAAATTCAATACTCCAGATTTCAAAAACAAGGATCTGTATTTTCTCATTAATTAACAACATTTTTTGTATTCACTAATATTTAAAAAAATGAAATTCCTGATATTTATTTATAATATATTTCAGGATTTCTTTTTATTTATCTATATCATAGATAGAAAGTCTTTTCATCATTAGAGGACGCACTAAAGTTAAAGAGTGATAATGGACTATTTTTATTAATAAGTAAATACAAAACTATATACATACATTCAACATAAATAATTAAATATTAATTAATTACAGTGCTAGATCAATATATACCGTGTAAAATTTTATATCAAACTACCAAGATGTTTCAGTAGATATGGAAGTCAGTTATCTCAGGGTGGATAGAATTTCCACATTTCTGTAGTATATTTTATTAAAATATATATTTTTAGTGATGTATTGACCCTTATAGTTTTGTGTGTTTGACAATATATACAATTTTCGAATTAACAAAATCAAAGTTACATTTTTTTATTATACTATGTTGTTTCAAAGCTGTTACATTTATGTGTTTCACATTTTTACTTTCACTTACCTATATATGTAATATATAGTATTGCCATCCTGAAAAATTTTCGATTTTGAGTTTTCAACGGAAATACATGTTTTGAATTCCCCTGAGTCCCAATTACCAAGTACTTCAAAATTCTCTGTATGTCTTTATGTCTGTGTGTATGGTATCACTCTTGCTCAAAAACGAAAAGTCGTATGAAAATGAAATTGCATATTGAAAGTTTGTATATTTCTTGGATGTGACAGCAAACTGTTTTGTTAAAATCGACTCACCGGAAGTGGTCCTATATATCAACGGTTATACACATTTTTATTAAAAACGGCTCCAATTATTTTCATTAAACTCAGTGTATCACCTAATTACCTACTACCTAATTAAGTGGCTTTTAATATCAGTTGAGTAAAAAAAAAGTATTAAGTCCACCCTGTTCACCGCTCCTATCCGCACCCTTCTTTCTCTCGCGACCCCTACACATCCAAACTTCCTCTTT
This sequence comes from Nezara viridula, assembly GCA_928085145.1. Taxonomy (NCBI): domain Eukaryota; kingdom Metazoa; phylum Arthropoda; class Insecta; order Hemiptera; family Pentatomidae; genus Nezara; species Nezara viridula. Next base: position 173,565,888 of record OV725079.1, on the reverse strand, counting down.
CCCAGCCTAATACTCCAGGCTCCCCTATGGTTTCTGATGCTCGCCCCTACCTGCCCTAACAGATCGCACCCTACTATGACCTGGTATTCCCGTGTCATGTTCTCTACCACGTGCACCCTTAGCTCACCCTCTTTCCCTGCCCACCGATCAAGCCTAATTATCGCCTCCCCCTCTACGCTACAGAGACCATCCAGAGTGATCAGCTGGCAGTCGCATTTCTGTATCCGGAGTACCCACTCGCTCCCGCACACTTTCCCTAACGCCCCTCTGGTCATAATAGTGCTCGAGCTACCCGTGTCCACAAGACACTTTACTCCCCCGTCTACTTCAATAATTGTCAACCAGCATGGCTTACCTCGGACACTGTTGCATGTTGCTGTGCGGTCGCCTCTCTGCTGACACACTCCTCAGATGTCGCCCCGCTTCCTCCTTACGGCCGTCGCTCGTCGCTGCTCGCTCCGTTGGCTGCTCCTGCCTCCTTCGCCTCCGCTGCTGCCTGGTTCGTCCATCTCCGTTCCCGAAGTTCCTGACTCCTCGGTTGCCTCTTCCGAAGATCCGTCCCTCTACTGCATCCAAGCTCGTCTTTTCATTTTCTGCACATTCACCTCCATCGGCTCGTCTTGAGGTCTCTCTCTCCTGCGAAACATGTATGGGCACTGTCTCGCAATGTGCCCTTCGGTCCCGCACTCGAAGCATCTAGTGCGCGGACATTGTGCTACCAAATGTCCCGGCTTTCCACACCCATGACATTTTCTCTCTTCCCTCCGGGGTCCATTCCTCGGCCTTGACGACTGTCCGGATCTTCTTTCGCCCATCGTGGCCTTTTCTCAATTCTGTTGTCTTATGTCCCTCTTCTTCCAACCTGTCGAGATTGTCCGGGGTCGTCTATCAGTCACTCGGATCCACCCTGGTTCCTCTACGTCCATCCGCGTCTCTTCCTCTCTTGCACTCAGGTCGATCATCTCTTGGGCACATTCGAGGAACGATCGCTATCTGGGCAGTCCGTCCCTCCTTCCCGTTTCCTTAGCCAGCTGGACTTTCAGTATTGTCGAAAGGAACTCCATCCTGGCTTCGACCTCTCCCACACTCATCGTTTCGCGCATTTTCTCGGTTATGCGGTTGTACTTTGCCACAAGTACCCCCGCGTACTGTCCCCTCGTCTGTCGTTGGGACCGCCGCTCCCTAATCATTTGGAAGATATCTTCTTCCGGCGTCCATCTACCTCCTCCAAAAGCCTTCTTCAATCGCTCCTTAATCACCGGCCATGGAGTCTCCTCGTCCTCTTGAATTTGGTTCAGGACGTTCCTCCTTACTCGGCACACAAGAGCTGCTTTCAGTGCTTCAGCGTCCCCTAGGTTCACCAGGTCCTCCGCCACCTTTACCTCGATTCTTGACATGAGGTGATCTCCTCCTTTCAAGAAATGGTTGAGCTCACCTACCTCGCCCCCGAAGCGTTCCAGGTCCGCAATGGCCCTCCGTAAGTCCTGCGTGGTCGCTGCCCTTATTTTCATCCATTCTAATGCGTTGGCGTGCGCTTCTGCCAATGTGTCCCTCGATAAGGGAGGGATCTCCTGGATCTGAGGGATCGGTGGTACCTGAGGGATTTGAGGTATCTGAGGGACCTGAGGGGCTTGCGTGATCTGAGGTATCTGATTGATCTGAGGAATTTCCTGAGGTTGAGGGATTTCCAGTGCACTTAATACTCCCGGTCGAATTAAGCCCTCTGTCGGCATCTCACCTTTTCCTTATGACTAGAAGAGAGAAAAAAAAATAAACTTAGATAAAAAAAAAATTACTTTTGTGTTCTCCTGACGTTGTCCCGGGTTTCGGCAACAGTTAAGCGTCGGCGGACTTCAAAAATAAAAAAAAAGGAGGAAAAGGATTGAGAAACAACACTCACGGCTTCTGAATAAACACTGCTTTATTCGTTCAATAATCTTCCTTATATGCAGTTGTCATGTTTATTTACATCATTACAGGATGGTATTAATGCTGATATCGCCAGTCTCCGGTCTTTATCTTATATATATAGCTCAGAGACTGGAGTTACTTGGTTTACAAAAACAGATGGAGTACTGGGTCTATCGTTGATATAATTAATAGGGTCTTTGTTATTTCGGTAGTCTCGATGATTTGTCAGCTGTAAGCTTTAAGATATAGCTACGTTAACAGTTCACTTCCAAAATGTTATAATTTCCCAACATTGACAGAAAATAATTTCTATTCATAGTAGAGAGGTAGTGAAAGTTGTGTTGTGTTGTGCGAAAAATTTAGTAATGATTTTTACAATTTTTTTATGTTGGGTAATTCTTGTTTTTATTTGTTGGAAATCTCCCCGATGTATGTTTTTTAATAGTGTTTACATTCTATTTCATAAATAACAATAGGTTTATCTAATTTTCTATTTTATCCTTCATGTAAAGTAGTTTTCCAATTTATTGCTATTATATATTCCTAGCTTTATATTATGGTGATCACAGACGATGCTTTTTTGATTTTATTTATCAGTTTTGGGCCACATTGTATTTTATAATATTTAATTTGTTGTGCTTTATAGTTCTATTTATTTAATTTTATTTACCTTAATTACAAATTTTTTTTAAGTTCCTTAAGGTATTAATATCTATTTTATCCTTACTATAAATATAGACGGAGTAATTGGTATTATAAAAATAATACCAACCCATTATGGTTATAATTTTTTATTTTCATTAATTTAATGATTATGATTCATAATTTCATGATAACTAATTTATTTCATTCAAAATAAAAAGTATATATACCACAATGTATTGAATCGAGGTAATTTCATGAAACTTTGAACCCTGGCAATGATTCCCCTGCCAGATAATTAATCTGTCACCCGGGACTGATGTATGAACTCCGTAAATTCCTACCACCCACATATTTTCTAATTATCTGTTCCTACCTTACTGACAGATACTTCAAAGTAAATCACAATAATGCCTATTTATCCTCCTTCTTCTAGTCTGTTGGTGTTCCTGAAGGTAGCATCCTAGGTCCTATCATCTACACAGATTATACATCTGACATCCCAACACATCCTAACATTCATCGCTACCGATGCTGATAACACATGTGTTCTGTTAGTTAATAACGACATATTATTTTCTTTCTAAACTCTTCAATCACACATCACAAGCTTTGAGGAATGATGTAAAAACTGGAGTATTAAAATAAATTACAATAATTTCCATCAAATTGCCAGATCTCCATAAACTTCGAATTAATTATAAAAGGCACATATATATGACTATAATAAGGCATAATTGGATTTACGGAATTCACCTTTAAGGCTCCACTTAATCATCGAATCCCTCTCGTATCCAACCATTAAAATCCAAAATCCTCAATGTTCCTTATTTTGTTGTACATTACATTATCCATAACGACCTTAATGTTGAAATATTTCAATTTGTCACAGTTTAAGGACACTTATAATAGAGTTCAGAGATTGCATTCATACCGTATATACAAAAATATAAATAAATAAAGTAATAACAAAAGAATAAGAAGAAAGAACAAAAGAGTAAAGAAAAAAAAAATATATATATATATATATACATAAGTAAATAAAAATAGAAATAAAAGTAAAACAAACACCTTATATAAAACATACATTATTTACAATTTGCCAGGTGATCTCCGAACCAATCCTGTCCCCTCCACATGTGGAGGGAAAAGGGAGGCTTAGGAGATCCCTACGCTTCTCCCTCAGCCACTTCACTGGTATTTTAAACCAGCGGAGGATGAGTAAGAGCGCTATAGCCACAGACACTCATGACTTGAGTGGAGAATCTGGCCATTGCTAGAACTCCAAAATATCCATATTTACAAAAGGTCTCGTGGCCACTGCCGCTTTAACCTACGAAGGGGATTGTAGGGATGGGTGGTGCTTGATAGGGATTGTACAACGGGATTTGGGTGATGAGAAAGGTTCTGGTGAAATTTGGAAAATTTGGCTGGGATAAGATCAAGAATAAATGGGATATTAAGGTCATGGTGTAGGGTTTTATTGGTTACATAGAAGGGAGCATCGACTATTGTACGGAGGACTTTAGACTGAAAGGATTGAATGCGTTAATGCTTCTTTATGTTTCCAATTTGACCCAATCCAGATACCAACCTTTTCATAATAAACTTCAGAAACATTCGAACCCTCTCGTTTTAACTTTGCTTCCTCTTCGATTCCTGATTACGTTCCGAAGTGTCTGAAAAGAAGTCGGCCCGTGATCTCCTAATGTAGATATATTTATAGAACGCTACCAGACTGTTGTATCTCATCAATTGTTTTCATATCATCATATTCATTTGTACGAAGTGACTAGATTTATTTTTTTAATACAGTTGTAAATGTAAAAAAATCTGGTTCGCAACACACAATTTTCACTTACCGATCTACTTTGAATAGAAATTATTTTCTGGCAATGCTGGGATATTATAAAATTTTTAGAAGTGCATTTTAAACGGAGCTAAAGCTTAAAGCTTACAGATAACGAGTCATTAAGACCATTATAATTACAAAATGTCTATTTAATATATCGACGACATGCAATAAAAATCTAGTCACTCCATCTGCTTTTATAAACCACACAACTTTCTTTGCTTTTATAAAACACCGAATGACTAACTTAAATTTCAACATTTTTGAGTGATGTCATTTTAGTGATATTTTTAGTTGAAAAAGTTATCTATGCAGACAATGAGTAAGTTGATTCCAGAGGTGGTGATTGCAGTGTTAAAATATAGATCTGAGAATAAAGTTATAAATCTAGGTACTTATTTCTTGTTAAAGATGTTCTTAGGAAAGACACTTCATTAAATATATGTAGAAAAAAGATTTTTTAGTCTCAACCATTAAAAAAATATATTTTAAATTTATCCAAATTTTCGCCTCTTCAGGGAAAAAAACTAGAGACCACATCTTTCCTCCTAATTGTCCGATTTTAACAATTTATTTTTGTTTTTTAGGAAATTCAGTAAAGTTTTAAAAATACCTATACAATATCGACAATACAATATCGAGTTATTCGGAATTTAATTT
>OV725079.1:173533323-173558323 GCA_928085145.1 Nezara viridula | reverse complement strand
GGAGACTGATAGATAGGATGAGAGATTTAAAATGTCTTTGTCCCTTTTGTGTATCATCTTGATATGTGTACATTTTCGCTGTAATGAAAAGTTAGTTGTCCTCGAATACAGTTGTATATTGTCATAAGGAACACTAGAGCTTTCCTAGTCATTTGCGAGAGTCCCTCGGCAGTCAAATAAATAAATTTAAAAAATTGTGTATGCCAACATTTTGGAGACATAAGCCTGTATGGTTTCGAATTTTTCAAATAATAACCTGGCATTTATATTCTGTCTCCTTCCTGGTTACTTTATTACTAATTTATAACAATTTAACCATTTGTTATCATAAGTAACAATGTGAAATGGTGCGATGTCCTCTTACTAATGTATTTATTTATATTTTATGCAATTTGCATCTGCGAGGGTGCGCATCTAGCAAATTTATTGATATAGTAGGTCTCTTGGCCATTTTTTTCTTAATCTGAACCAGAGGATTGGAGTGATTTTGGGTTGAAGAATAAAATGTAGTGTATTTGTCGTGGACGTAGGATTTTACTGTTCTTGTGTTTAAGTCGTTATGTATAGTAGTATTTGAAATGTACCAAGGTGCGTTAACAATTTTTTCGTAAAATTTTTGATTGTGTGTTTGTTTTGCAGAATCCCAAAGTTCTGCTCCATATGACCATATTGGTCTCAGTAAGGTGTTGTATATCAGTCGCTTGTTTCGTAAGTTAAGTGAAGATCTGTAGTCCAGAAGATGTGAAAGTTGGGTATATCGTCTAGTAAGTTCTTGTCTTTTTAATTTCGTATGTATGTTCCAAGTAAGTCTTTTGTCTAAGTCGAGTCCAAGGTACCGTACATAGTTCTTTGAAGGCACTGGATTATTGGCAATCGTTATGGGTGGGCATGAGGCTTTTCTAAGAGAGAAACTAACGTGGGTGGATTTATTACTATTTATTTTGATTTTCCAGTTTTCAAACCACTTTTCACCACTTCTTAGTAATGTAATCTATATACTCTCAGTAATAGACTTTTGTACTCTTGATAATTGCTTAAGATAGAGTTGGGCGTTAGTCGAAATTGTTGTTAAAATAAAAAAACGAATAAATTTTAATTCGGAATTTTTAATCACGAATAAGCATGGTACAAATATTGGTTCCTCAAAACGATTTTTACTAGCAATATAGCAATATTTGTATATCCTTCGATTCTCTATGGGGCACAAACTGGACATTGACCAGAAAAATTGAACTTGAGTTGATCATTATGCAGATGAAACTTTTAAGTAGTTTAATCTCAATCAAGAAGAAAGAAAAAACAATAAATAAAGATATTCTCTGAAAAGTTAATATTAAAAGCATAAGGGTTCTAGCTCTTTATCGGTTAAAGGGGAACTGGACTGGACACATGGCGAGGTTGAAGGATGAAAGATGGTCCAAAGCATGTAGCGAGTGGATCCCGAGAGACAACAGCAGGAAAAGAAGGCGGTCGCATCTGAGGTAGAGGGACGAAATGGCAGAGTATGTAGGCGATAACTGGTGCATTGTTGGTAGAGATGGAAACAGATGGAAAAAGTTATAAGCAATATTTAGTTGTTTTTTTTGTATTATATTCTGTTTGTCTTTTTATTAACCAAATTCTTCTAAGCCTGTTTTATTTAATATATGGCTTTTGTTTTGTTTTTTTCTAGGCCTTACATTGTTATTTTATTTTAATAAATCACAACTGTTTTGTTTTATTTTAAACATTTAAAAAAATTGTAATAATTTTAAAATATTTTAATGTTAAAATTTTTCTGATTCTCCATTAAAATTCCCTCTTAGGAAGAGTATTCCGTCAAATTAATTTATGTAAATATAGCTTATTATTATTTTATTTGTCAACACTTTTACAAAAGGTTTTTTGTTTACTTCAGAGGGGGAGAATCAACTCCAACCACATCAGGCATGTTCTGTTTTAATTTCTATTGAATGTTGAGAAAGCTTCTTACAATTCTGGCAGTATTCAGCAGCACCGCTTTCTGAGCTTCCTTTATTACATGAGTTGGGAGGCCCAGCCTGTCAGTAGCTTCCACAGTAGACACCGGTATCAGGCCATTGCTGGAGATCACAACGCCCCTAGCGGTTACTTTATTAAATTTATACAAACTTTTTAACTCAGCTCCTAGACCATCATATTTCCGGATTTTTTCTGCACAGGCTGAGTTAATGTTTCCGTCATTTGGCAGAGCAATATCTATAATTTCAGCCACCTTACTATTGCCGTCAATTAACACAATATCAGGTCTGTTGTGGATCACGAGATGACCTGTTATAACCGATTGATTCCAATATAATTTTATACTTTATTTCTGGCAGAGATTTTTAGGGCAGTATTTATTGTAGGGCACCGAATCGTTTAATAATTTAATTTTTAGACCAATCGCCTGGTGATAGAATTTGGCAACATCGTCGTGTCTTTTTAGGTATTCTGTACCTGCAAGAGCTCCGCAGCCTCCAGTTATGTGTTGAATTGATTCATATGTGCTTGCACAGAGCCTACATTTGTCCGACACATTCTGTTGCTTCAAGAAGTGTAGCCAGTAGGATTTGGTAGCTATAACCTGGTCCTGGATTGCAGTTAAGAAACCTTACTAAAATATTTTAATGTTAAAATTTATCTGTTTCTCCATTAAAATTCCCTCTTAGGAAGAGTATTCCGTCAAATTAATTTATGTCAATATAGCTTATTATTATTATTATTAAGCATATGTTAAAAACGATTAAAATTTCATCCGAATTAAATTTTAGTCGTTTATTTAGGACTATAATTTCCATCGGATGAAAATTCTTTCGAATAAAAATTGAATCAATTATATAATAATTCGAATAATATTAATATATTTTAAGATGTTACTCTTATAAATATATATATATCCCTGTCCAGTCATCAATAGCAGCACGGAGCATTTCATGGAGAAAGCGTTCAACTGCTCTGACCAGATATTGTTTGAGGCTTTCCAAGTTAGGGTGTGCTCTGTGGCATGCCATCCTCTCCAGTTCGGACCAAAGCCGATAATCTAGTGGGTTGAGATCAGTGCTTCCTGAGGGCTAATCTGAGGCAGAGATGAACTCTGGAATGTTCTTTTGCAGCCAATGCTGAGTTGACCTGCTGAAAAATCCAATGACTTCCAGCAAACAGAGTATCATATAGATGCTTAACAACAGGTTCCAAAATATCGTCCTGATAGTTTTTATCGACTGTTTTAACTCCTTTTACACAAATATGAAGATTTATGGTGAAATCAAAGCGAACTCCCCACCAAACCATCACTGAGGAAGAGTGATGACATCTTTCCACTCCTCCAATGACTTCCAAAGCTTTTTTAGAGCTGTGTGCGTACACGTGATCATTTTGGGGATTGAATTTTTCTTCAATTTTAAGAATGTTCTAATTGCTAAACATAATCTTTCGATAAAGACCATTGGTGTAACGGTCAAGGAGCACTATGCATCTATCCACTCTAAATTTTTTTAGTGAACCGCTTCCCTAAAAAAAGTGTCTTTCTCCTTTCGAATGACACGAGAAAGACAGTTGTCTTTTCCACGTGACATGATTTGTCACGTGACATTAATTTCTGTGATATGATTTGTAGTTTTCAAATGGGATTTCTTCTGATTCCAGTAGCCAGTGCTCTCACTGCATTTGCCTTTCTTACTAGGCAGGGGCGCTTGAAGTTTCAGTGTTGATAATCTCTGACCTACATTTTTCAACTAGTAAGGCTGGGTGAAACAAAAATACAAAATAATTGGGATTATTATCTTGACATGTAAAGATAATTAACTAAATATTACCCAAGGATGTAAACAAAGTTCAACTTTTGTAACAGTATTTATGGCAGAACTAGCTATGTTGAATAAACTATACTGATAATATTATATTGTATACACGAATATATACGTCTGGCTGATGTTGCTTATACCTCACATGTATAAGGAAATGAATAGTTACATAATATGAGAGTTCTTGCTAGTCTATACGTGTCACTGTACATTAAAACTAAAATATACATTTTTAAGCCTTACCATATATAAATGGAATAAAATTGATTTTATTCATCTTTTTTTTAAATATATATACACTGATTTTTATTTATACCTTTGTACATTGTACCTCATTAACAATACCATCACGAACCAACTCTGTAAACTTATCTACTTCATGCAATTATTATCAGGACTGTTCCTCTGGATGACCTTTTGAACGATTTCTAAGTCCCTCTTCGCGTTATCTCTTTCTCGGCAGATTCTTGCAAGCATCTGTTCAAGTTCTACTTTCTCTTTTCGAAGACCTGCTACCTACATTAAAAAAACCTTAATTATATATACCTAATTTTAAAACTCTTAATTTTTTTATATAAATACTAATTTGAACACTCAGTAAATTTCTAACTTAATTAGACTAATTAATAATCAGTACCATAATAGTTCTAATTGGATATTGAAGTTTTTGAAGCACTTACCACTTGGGTAAAAATTTGACTGACTCTATCGAAAAGTATATAGAATCGATGAGCATGAAGTAATGCTTGTCATAGCAGGAATGTCTCTCTTTCTGCCACAAGATAAGACAAAGTATGACAGGAGTGCCAAATCTTATGACACATGCGGCCTTCCATGAAATCGTGCTGCTGTCCTATTCTTACAAATAATGAAAGCTACACCAGAATCAGAAAGATTGAAGTGAATACACAATTACCCTTTCAGTCGTATGTTCCATGTTTTCATTGTCCTGTTGAAGTCCTCAAATCGACCCCAAACTTGGTAAAATTCATAACTACTTCAAACTTATTCAAAAATTTAAAACCGTGAAAAAATGTAACCACTTAAAATTTTTCCTTCTCATGATCTGTGAAGTATGATTATTTACATTTTTTACATTACATAGAACAAATATTACACAGGTTTTTTGGTCACCTGATAATGTTTAGTGTTTGTTTGTTCTTACAGGCTTTTTTTAGTGTATCTGTCGATATAGGATATAATTATAGGTAATATATGATACGACTTATAAGAAATGAGTTAGAACATTAATTTTGAAAAAAGTTTCAAGAGAAGCTGAAGAAGAACCACGGTGACATCAAAAGAAAGCAACTGAAATTGAACTAAGCCACGTTCCTCGTTTATAGAACTTTTCTGAGATGTGAGTTTTCCTGAAGCTCACTTTTGTTTTATTTCTTTTCCTCGGAGTTCCAAAATCAGTAGGGAACTTTTAAGATTAAGAATTCTCTCTGGCAACAACTAAATAAAAAAACAACTCTAAATATGTACAAATTTATTTCTTGTACTTTTCAGCTGAAAAAAAAATAGAAAGGTGAATATCCTGAGGTATTACTAAATATAAAAATACTCATTACTAAAAATAATAATAAGTTCAACGAAGATTCGATGACCACATTGAATGAAAATCTTAATAAGTTGGTAACCTCTTGCTTACATAATCCGGAGCAGAAACTTAACATTGCCAATATCTGTTCTGGGGCCTTCCTACTTACCCTATCCAAAATCCGTCCATCACGAAGCTGCGTCCTGCCATACTGGACGGCATCGACAGCATGATTCGCAGGAGCGTAAAGGCCATTATTGGACTCCCTGCGAATACCTACACGGCGATGTTATACGCTCTCAGGAGGTATCGAGGATTAGGATTAATCTGCTACGAATGGGAGGCTCCTCTTCAATATCGGTCTATTGCTCAGCGAGTGTACAATGAAGCAGATGCCTTTTTCAAATCAACTTTCGATCATTCGGCTGAAGTTGCTGAAAGTACCTAGAGATTTGGGATTGATCAGGGTTCCTGAAAATATGAGAGCTCTACGGCAGTCGCTACGAAAAAATTCGTTTGAGGAATGGGTGCAACTCCAGGTGGCAGGGCAATGATGTTCGCCATTTTAAAGATACGTCGAAAGCGAATAAATACAATTAATTTTTAGGTCTGAATGGTAGAATGCCGTGAAACTAACAATTAATTATGCACCCCTACGTGGAGTACCATGTGCCAACGGACAGGTAAGAGAAGTTGGGTTCTTCTGCCGTAAATGCGATAGAGAATCTGAAACCCCAGATCATGTGCTAGGAAAATGTCCCAACTACCTCCTCCTCATAACACGTCGGCACCATAGGGTCAAGTTCGAGTTGATGAGACTCCTTAGAGAAAAAGAATTCACCTGTATTAAAGAGGTATATTGCATCGACAGTGAAGGCTCAACCAGGTTTGCGGCCATTGTTGCATTTCCCAAGACAGGAAGGACAGCGCTGATCATGGATCCAACTGTCCGCTTTGAGAGAAATGACTTCGATCAGTCGGGCTAAGTGGAAAGGGAAAAGAAGAACACATATAATAAATCGGAGAGAGAGACCTTCGGAGAGAGAGAGTACAACGTGAGAAGCCTCTGGATTGGGTCTCGTTGAACGGTTCCAAAAAATTCAAGGTGCTTTTTCGAGGAAATAGATTTCGACATTGAGGACGTAGTGAGGTTGGTTGAAAATAAAGTCTTCGACTCTCTGGGAATCATTCACCACCACTTGTATGCTTAGGGTGAGAATTTTAATTTATGTATTTATTTAAAAATGTTTATTATTTTTAGTATTTAATGTATATACACTTTTGTTTTTATTGAATATTTTTAAGCATTTTATTACTGTATATAAGAGAGATGTATAAAGAGAGAGAAGGAAGAGAAAGGGAAACTAAATGAAAAAAAAAAGTATATATATATTGAAAATATATATATTAACCACTGTATATTATATATATATATATATATATATATATATATATATATATATATATATATATATATATATATATATATATATATAGAAGCTTTGTTGATTGTCCTAAGGATTAACCAGTGTGCTGTGTGTCTAGCAACCCAATATAATTGACAGAGAGCTTTTATATTTTAAATAAAAATAAAGTTATTCTCTCTTCATTGAGAACTGTCTTCCGTCGTGGTGTGTTGTTAAAATTGTTGTATGGTCTGCTTAGGTAGCGGTCAATTTCGTGGATTTAATTTTTGAAATACCATTGTAGCTTATAATTGTTCTTTGTTTTATTTTTCATATTTGTTATACGTTTGTCTGATTTATTTTAATTTTTCTTTGTTAAAACAGTTTATTAAGTTTGAGAATAAGGCAATAGTGATTCCTAAATACGGACAAAGGTAATACTACACCATGGCAGAGACCACTATCCCTTTCTCTGTCACTCTCCTAACAAACTGAAATCCGATCGCTTTCTCTGTGATGTTCGTTCGTTTTGATCTGTTGTGGGTTGTTTGTATCTAGCCTGGCTAAACCCGCTATATCAGATGAATAACACAGGCTGTATACTTTATAAGTTTAAAATTTCGATTCTACTTAACTTGAGAACTTCCAAAATAACAATATTTTTTTTTAAAGTAATGATTTAAAACGGCAATCAACTGCTAGACATTTCCGACTACTTCAACACATACTAGAAAAACTCTCCAAACTTCCATTAAAATATAAACGGCTAATTTAGTTTACTATAATAATGGTTATTTGGATGTATGGAGTCAAGTTTTGGGGCTCTAATAAATCATCAAATGTCTCTCGTATCCTATCCAAAATCCTTCGCAAAATCTTCAATGTTCCCTACTATGTCACTAATAAAATTATCTATTATGACCTTAATACAGATACCTATCCTTCCATAATAAACTTCAGGCTAGCCCAAACTCACTTGTTTCTAACCTTGCATCCTCTTCGATTCCTGAATATTCTCCGAGTCTTCTGAAAAGAAGTTCCGAGGTCATCTTTTTCTTAGAAGCCTCGAAAAGCTCCTAATATGGACATACAATATAATTTGAGTGCTACCAATGAGTTGTTTCTTTTTACGTTGTCCATGCCACATAAGTCTTCACAACTCTATGAAAACAAGCATTACAATTATAACTGATTCTCTAAGCTCCCTAAAATAAAAGACTAATCTATACCCTAAACATCCAACTATCCTAAAAATCATAAATATTAAAGCACGGCAGAAACCTTAATATTTTATCTGGGTACCAAGCCAAGTGGGAATCGTTGGCAATGAGTTTAGTATTGCTGTTAAGCCGGTTTGCGTTGCTTTAGTTTATCAAATAAATCCTACTCAAATTTTTTCTTTGATCACTTTTCAAGAAAATAAATTTAATTCAATTTTTCTTTTGTTTCTTCATGAACATATGTAAAGATTTTTTTTAATTTTTTTTATTTTAATGAAATTTATAACTCTATTACATGAGAAATACAACAAGTAAATGCGACATTGGTAACATGACATGTACAACATGAAGGGAAACTACCCATTGGTAGATCTCAAATTAATGTTCCATGGGGGGGGGGGGGGGGGGGGGGGGGGGGGGGGGGGGGGGGGGGGGGGGGGGGGGGGGGGGGGGGGGGGGGGGGGGGGGGGGGGGGGGGGGGGGGGGGGGGGGGGGGGGGGGGGGGGGGGGGGGGGGGGGGGGGGGGGGGGGGGGGGGGGGGGGGGGGGGGGGGGGGGGGGGGGGGGGGGGGGGGGGGGGGGGGGGGGGGGGGGGGGGGGGGGGGGGGGGGGGGGGGGGGGGGGGGGGGGGGGGGGGGGGGGGGGGGGGGGGGGGGGGGGGGGGGGGGGGGGGGGGGGGGGGGGGGGGGGGGGGGGGGGGGGGGGGGGGGGGGGGGGGGGGGGGGGGGGGGGGGGGGGGGGGGGGGGGGGGGGGGGGGGGGGGGGGGGGGGGGGGGGGGGGGGGGGGGGGGGGGGGGGGGGGGGGGGGGGGGGGGGGGGGGGGGGGGGGGGGGGGGGGGGGGGGGGGGGGGGGGGGGGGGGGGGGGGGGGGGGGGGGGGGGGGGGGGGGGGGGGGGGGGGGGGGGGGGGGGGGGGGGGGGGGGGGGGGGGGGGGGGGGGGGGGGGGGGGGGGGGGGGGGGGGGGGGGGGGGGGGGGGGGGGGGGGGGGGGGGGGGGGGGGGGGGGGGGGGGGGGGGGGGGGGGGGGGGGGGGGGGGGGGGGGGGGGGGGGGGGGGGGGGGGGGGGGGGGGGGGGGGGGGGGGGGGGGGGGGGGGGGGGGGGGGGGGGGGGGGGGGGGGGGGGGGGGGGGGGGGGGGGGGGGGGGGGGGGGGGGGGGGGGGGGGGGGGGGGGGGGGGGGGGGGGGGGGGGGGGGGGGGGGGGGGGGGGGGGGGGGGGGGGGGGGGGGGGGGGGGGGGGGGGGGGGGGGGGGGGGGGGGGGGGGGGGGGGGGGGGGGGGGGGGGGGGGGGGGGGGGGGGGGGGGGGGGGGGGGGGGGGGGGGGGGGGGGGGGGGGGGGGGGGGGGGGGGGGGGGGGGGGGGGGGGGGGGGGGGGGGGGGGGGGGGGGGGGGGGGGGGGGGGGGGGGGGGGGGGGGGGGGGGGGGGGGGGGGGGGGGGGGGGGGGGGGGGGGGGGGGGGGGGGGGGGGGGGGGGGGGGGGGGGGGGGGGGGGGGGGGGGGGGGGGGGGGGGGGGGGGGGGGGGGGGGGGGGGGGGGGGGGGGGGGGGGGGGGGGGGGGGGGGGGGTGGGGGGGGGGGGGGGGGGGGGGGGGGGGGGGGGGGGGGGGGGGGGGGGGGGGGGGGGGGGGGGGGGGGGGGGGGGGGGGGGGGGGGGGGGGGGGGGGGGGGGGGGGGGGGGGGGGGGGGGGGGGGGGGGGGGGGGGGGGGGGGGGGGGGGGGGGGGGGGGTGGGGGGGGGGGGGGGGGGGGGGGGGGGGGGGGGGGGGGGGGGGGGGGGGGGTGGGGGGGGGGGGGGGGGGGGGGGGGGGGGGTGGGGGGGTGGAGGAGGGGATGTAGAAGAGGTGGGGGTGATGGTTGGGTTGTGGTTGATTGGGGTGTTTAGTGTGGGGGGGTGGTGGAGGTTGGGGTGGTGGGTTGGTGTGGGTGAGGGTGGGGGAATGTGAGGTTTATGTTGGTTATGGTTGTGAGGGTGGGTGTTGGGGTGGTGGGTATTTGGTTGGTGATGGGTGGTGGGGTAGTTGGTGGGGGGTGGGGTTGGTGGGGTGGAGTGTGGTTGGAGTGGGGGGTGGGGTGAAAATGTGAGATTAGAAGGTTGGAATTTGTGGGAGGTGGTGTGGATTGGTGTGGTGGAGGGGGGTTGGTTGGGGTTGGGGTGTGAGGGGGGAGTGGTTGGGAGGTTGGTTGAGGTTTAGGAGTGAGGGGGAGGGGAGGGGAGGGGGGGGGGGGGGGGGGGGGGGGGGGGGTGGAGGGTGGTGGGGGGGGGGGGGGGGGGGGGGGGGGGGGGGGGGGGGGGGGGGGGGGGGGGGGGGGGGGGGGGGGGGGGGGGGGGGGGGGGGGGGGGGGGGGGGGGGGGGGGGGGGGGGGGGGGGGGGGGGGGGGGGGGGGGGGGGGGGGGGGGGGGGGGGGGTGGGGGGTGGGCGGGGGGGGGGGGGGGGGGGGGGGGGGGGGGGGTGGGCGGGGGGGGGTGGGGGGGGGGGGGGGGGGGGGGGGGGGGGGGGGGGGGGGGGGGGGGGGGGGGGGGGGGGGGGGGGGGGGGGGGGGGGGGGGGGGGGGGGGGGGGGGGGGGGGGGGGGGGGGGGGGGGGGGTGGGGGGGGGGGGGGGGGGGGGGGGGGGGGGGGGGGGGGGGGGGGGGGGGGGGGGGGGGGGGGGGGGGGGGGGGGGGGGGGGGGGGGGGGGGGGGGGGGGGGGTGGGGGGGGGGGGGGGGGGGGGGGGGGGGGGGGGGGGGGGGGGGGGGGGGGGGGGGGGGGGGGGGGGGGGGGGGGGGGGGGGGGGGGGGGGGGGGGGGGGGGGGGGGGGGGGGGGGGGGGGGGGGGGGGGGGGGGGGGGGGGGGGGGGGGGGGGGGGGGGGGGGGGGGGGGGGGGGGGGGGGGGGGGGGGGGGGGGGGGGGGGGGGGGGGGGGGGGGGGGGGGGGGGGGGGGGGGGGGGGGGGGGGGGGGGGGGGGGGGGGGGGGGGGGGGGGGGGGGGGGGGGGGGGGGGGGGGGGGGGGGGGGGGGGGGGGGGGGGGGGGGGGGGGGGGGGGGGGGGGGGGGGGGGGGGGGGGGGGGGGGGGGGGGGGGGGGGGGGGGGGGGGGGGGGGGGGGGGGGGGGGGGGGGGGGGGGGGGGGGGGGGGGGGGGGGGGGGGGGGGGGGGGGGGGGGGGGGGGGGGGGGGGGGGGGGGGGGGGGGGGGGGGGGGGGGGGGGGGGGGGGGGGGGGGGGGGGGGGGGGGGGGGGGGGGGGGGGGGGGGGGGGGGGGGGGGGGGGGGGGGGGGGGGGGGGGGGGGGGGGGGGGGGGGGGGGGGGGGGGGGGGGGGGGGGGGGGGGGGGGGGGGGGGGGGGGGGGGGGGGGGGGGGGGGGGGGGGGGGGGGGGGGGGGGGGGGGGGGGGGGGGGGGGGGGGGGGGGGGGGGGGGGGGGGGGGGGGGGGGGGGGGGGGGGGGGGGGGGGGGGGGGGGGGGGGGGGGGGGGGGGGGGGGGGGGGGGGGGGGGGGGGGGGGGGGGGGGGGGGGGGGGGGGGGGGGGGGGGGGGGGGGGGGGGGGGGGGGGGGGGGGGGGGGGGGGGGGGGGGGGGGGGGGGGGGGGGGGGGGGGGGGGGGGGGGGGGGGGGGGGGGGGGGGGGGGGGGGGGGGGGGGGGGGGGGGGGGGGGGGGGGGGGGGGGGGGGGGGGGGGGGGGGGGGGGGGGGGGGGGGGGGGGGGGGGGGGGGGGGGGGGGGGGGGGGGGGGGGGGGGGGGGGGGGGGGGGGGGGGGGGGGGGGGGGGGGGGGGGGGGGGGGGGGGGGGGGGGGGGGGGGGGGGGGGGGGGGGGGGGGGGGGGGGGGGGGGGGGGGGGGGGGGGGGGGGGGGGGGGGGGGGGGGGGGGGGGGGGGGGGGGGGGGGGGGGGGGGGGGGGGGGGGGGGGGGGGGGGGGGGGGGGGGGGGGGGGGGGGGGGGGGGGGGGGGGGGGGGGGGGGGGGGGGGGGGGGGGGGGGGGGGGGGGGGGGGGGGGGGGGGGGGGGGGGGGGGGGGGGGGGGGGGGGGGGGGGGGGGGGGGGGGGGGGGGGGGGGGGGGGGGGGGGGGGGGGGGGGGGGGGGGGGGGGGGGGGGGGGGGGGGGGGGGGGGGGGGGGGGGGGGGGGGGGGGGGGGGGGGGGGGGGGGGGGGGGGGGGGGGGGGGGGGGGGGGGGGGGGGGGGGGGGGGGGGGGGGGGGGGGGGGGGGGGGGGGGGGGGGGGGGGGGGGGGGGGGGGGGGGGGGGGGGGGGGGGGGGGGGGGGGGGGGGGGGGGGGGGGGGGGGGGGGGGGGGGGGGGGGGGGGGGGGGGGGGGGGGGGGGGGGGGGGGGGGGGGGGGGGGGGGGGGGGGGGGGGGGGGGGGGGGGGGGGGGGGGGGGGGGGGGGGGGGGGGGGGGGGGGGGGGGGGGGGGGGGGGGGTGGGGGGGGGGGGGGGGGGGGGGGGGGGGGGGGGGGGGGGGGGGGGGGGGGGGGGGGGGGGGGGGGGGGGGGGGGGGGGGGGGGGGGGGGGGGGGGGGGGGGGGGGGGGGGGGGGGGGGGGGGGGGGGGGGGGGGGGGGGGGGGGGGGGGGGGGGGGGGGGGGGGGGGGGGGGGGGGGGGGGGGGGGGGGGGGGGGGGGGGGGGGGGGGGGGGGGGGGGGGGGGGGGGGGGGGGGGGGGGGGGGGGGGGGGGGGGGGGGGGGGGGGGGGGGCAAAAATAATATTACTTTGCATTTCAGATTCAATTTAAATTTATTTTGTTATGAAAATTTAAGTAATTTATTTCCTTTTAAATTTTCTGTATATATGGTGTGAATGTGTTCATCTATCACTGTAATTATTGTCCACGAGAGAGATTTTTATATGTCTAAATAAATAAAAAATAATATATTTCCAGTATAAAACGCGATGTAGAAAAATATAAAATTTCTTAAGGCAAACAATAATCTTTATGTGCGTGTAAAACCGTTATATTGCTTATCTCTTGTTTTTTTTTCTGTAGTTTTCCTTCCTTCCACTACCGGGTTTTAAGGAAAAATATAAGATATCATTGTAATTATTTTTATTTTTAAATTAAGATTAATTTTAAACAAACTACTTTTTATTTTTAGAATATTAGCAAATGCTACGGTCGTGATAGCGGGGCGTATTAAAGTGTTGTGTTTTCACTCTCAAGATTCTCTAGTAACGACGCAGGGCAAAAATGTAATTTCTCTCGAGCTTTCCACTCTAGTTAATTTAAATAGTTTTTAGCTACTTCTCTTGAGCAACCCCTTCTCCCTAACCTGTATGCCAGTAATGGAAAGATAGAGTGACAGAAGAAAATGTCATTCGCCACTAATCATTTAGTTTTTTGTTTTTTTTTATGATAAACAACCTTATTTAGATTATTCATATTTGTTCGTAAGATTTTTAAAAATATATTATATTTCATCTATATATGATTTTACTGAACTGTAATTTAGACTGTCAAGAGTGTAGAGATAGTCTTAGTAAAAATGATATGAAAATGATTAAAAAGGAAAGACATTAAGGATGAAATTTTTGATAAAATGAGAAGAAGAAAAGAATTTTAGTGGAAGTAACAAAACGTTTTATATTTAATAAAAAAATTACTACCATTGAGTAATATTTTATATAAACATATTTTAAGAATTGTTTCTAAATATTGTTTTATGTTAATATTGTTTTGTTTTTTAAAGATAAAAAAATAGTGAAAAATGGCTCTTGGAGGCGAAACGATAAATAATAACTAGTTGGCCGGTGTATAATAATTCGCAGAAAATTTTGTTTACTGAAAAAATAGCAACATAATATGAAAATAAGTAGTTCGTATGTATTATGTAAGGAAAGAATTAATATTTTTTCTTTGGTCGATTACAATATTCCATTAAACATAAAAGACCAAAATATTTGTACAAATTGCTTTGCTGGGATCTATTTTTTTAGAGCTGACTGGAAAGATAATAAAAGTAATAAAGAGAAAATAATTCCCCGAATATGGGATTTTCTAAATTATTAATAAAAATAATAAAATGTAACAAGAACCAAATGTCTTTAAGAAATAATGAAATTCATATATAACCAGGAAAAAAAGAGTAGTAGACTATTCTACTCCTAAATGCAATATCTTTAAACAGGAAGACATTACTAAGTTAACCAAAACTAATAGACTGTACCTTTGTTGATAATTGTCCGATTTCCACGATTTTTTTTTTTTTTTTTTTTTTTTTTTGGTTTTGTTGGTAATTAAGTAATCTTTCTTTTCTTCCATAACTTTTTTTTCCAAAATTTCGGGGAGATGGGACTATTTTTCGCATGTGAAGGAGAAGAATATCTTCAAATTGAGTGGTCACTCATTAGATTTCGTGAAGAATTGACGAAGTTATGGCGTACCGACAAAAAAACACCTTTTAGAAATAATATATAGGATATTTAAATGTTTATAAAATGTTTTAAAAGTTAAATAAAGGCTTTGGGATTAAAAAGGGTTTTGATAAATCCATAATCATATATGTCAAATATATAAATTGATATTTCTTGTTAACCAATACAATAAAGTGTCACGTCTGTTTAAAATGTGCATCAAGATAACTTAATAACACTGTTTCCTAACCTATGCCAAAGCTATCGGAGCATGTTTTTTTAAAAGTATAATTTAGGTTATGTTTCGAATAAAAAGAACCAAACGAATTTGACTAAATAAATTGACTAGTGTTTATAGCGTTTGGGAAATGTGTGGAACCACATTAACATATATTTGGCGTCAACTCACATAGGCACTTCTGTGTGGTTGAATGAATACGCGCCCACAATATATCAAACGTTTTTATATTTTACGCAAGTACTGAAGAAGTGTCAAGATCACTTAATCACACTGTTTCCTCGCCAATGCCACACCTGCCTGAGTATTTCTGTTTTTTTAATAGTATAGGTTAGATTACGTTTCATATAAAAAGAACAGAACTAACCGGATTTCACTAAATAAATTGTCTTCTAGATATAAATACAATTTAATATGAGAATTTAATTTTTAAATAACTTAAAGAAAAAAAAAAGAATATACATAAAGAGAACGGTTTATTGTAAAAAGTCATTAAGTGCATTGTTGATAGAGGTCAATTTTCAAGTATGTTTCTATGAATTTCGACCTAATTAATCTAAACAAAAACATGTTATGTGAATGAAATTGACTCAAAATGTTTCATTTATTCAATATAGTTACTATAAAGCACAATTTTCTGAATTCACTAGAGGGAAAATTCATCAAAATAAACTGATTTTTTAAAAATTTATTTATATGATATTTACAACTGTATGCAAAAAATACATCTAGTAAATTCGCAACATCTAATGACATGAAACACATGTTGAGAAACTACCCATTGGTAGCACTCTAACACGCCTGGGAGGTTTATCAGGAATTGAATAGGAAGCAAGGTTAGAAACGAGAGGGTTGGAATGGTTATGAAGTTTATTATGGAAGGGCAGGTATCTGAATTGGGCCAAATCTGATACATAAGGAACATTAAGGTCATTGTGGATGATTTTATTTGTAACAAAGTAAGGAGCATTTAGAATTTTACGAAGGATTTTGGATTGTAAGGATTGGATACGAGAGGAATTTTATGGTTTAGCTCAACTCCATAAGTCCTAATAGGCCTTATTATAGTCGTATAAAATGAGTCTTTTGTAATTAATTGGAAGGTTAGAGCGTTTGTCTAGTAAGTGCTGAAGTAGCCGAAAACGTCGAGCTGTTTCTTGCCGTTTCAGTCTGGTATAAGGATTCCATCCTAGGTAACGGATTTGTTCAACAGGGATAAGTGAGGTATTGTTAAAGGAGACTGAAGGATAGGAAGTCATTGGTTTACGACGAAGGGTGAAGGTAATTTGATGGGATTTATTGGAATTTATTTTGATTCTCCAGTTCTGGCACCATTCTTCAAGCTTTATGATGTGGGATTGAAGGGTTTGGGATGCAATAGATGGGTCGTTATTAACTGATAGGATTCATGTGTCATCAGCATATGTGGTGATGGCAGTGTTGAGATGGGTTGGGATGTCAGCTGTATAGACTGTGTAAAGGATAGGACCAAGGATACTACCTTGAGGAACACCAGCAGACTGGGAAAAGCGGGATGTATAGACATTGTTGTGATTTACTTTAAAGTATCTATCAGTAAGGTAGGAACGGATAATGAGGAAGTATGTAGATGGTAGGAATTTTCGGAGTTTGTAAAGCAGTCCCGGGTGCCAAACTCTATCAAACGCCTGTTCAACGTCGAGAAAGACTCCCGTACAGTACCGCGCTCCAATGCAGAGAATACTAGGTCTACCACACGATGGCATTGCTGTATAGCGGAATGGGAGGAGCGGAATCCAAATTGGTGATCAGGGATTATGTGATTAGAATCCTAAGGATGGGGTACAGGCGTTTTAAGATTAGGATTCTAGTGGATTTTTGAGGTGGTGAATCATTTTGACAATAGATATTTTCCAAGGATCAGGGAAATATGTGGAGTACAGCATTATATATGAATGTAAGGAATAGGATGGCTTTTCGAGAAAGAAGTTTCAAGATCTGGAATGTTATTAGGTCATGTCCATGAGCTTTGAGGGAGTAAACTGATTCAATTATATAAAATGTTTCTTAGTGAATTTTCGCAATAAAGATATCTTTGAATCATATTTTGAAATGAAAATATGGCGAAAGGACACTAAGTTATTTGAATACGAACATCATACTTTGATAGTTTCGCGATTAGGTTTACAATGTGCTCTAAGTGATTTTGAAATTGGAATCTTGCACCAGTGATTCGTAACTATCACCACTTTTTCACCAAGTGCAATGAGAATTGATAATATATAACAGATATTGATTTAACATATTGATTACAAATGATATTGATTCAGCATATTGACATACCACAGATATTGATTTAACATATTGATTACCATTGATATACTCAAGATGACCCCTCGTTACTATCCACCTGGTGGCTAGGACCAGAGGCACCGTCAGTAAGATGGTGATGAACAACTTCTTCAGCCACGGAGGAATTCGAGGGAGATCTTCTTCGCAGCAACAGCAGACAATCACCGTCTTCTTCCCCATGGCTTTGCAAGTAGTCCTGCAGCTCATCGTAATTCCATAATATCTTCAGCCCAGGATGTCTTCGGGCACTTATCCTTCATAGAGGATGGTACGTACAAGACGAAAATTTAGTAATAGAAGCCGAAAATAAATAACACCTAACATATGTTTCTAACCTTTCGTTTAGTTGTGAATCCAACGAGATCGTCACTGACAGCAATTTCGGAGCTAACCTTTTATATGTTTTAAATCTTGTACAGTTTCTGCATATTTGATTCACTGTGCAACCTTATGACAGATCATTCGCGTGTAAAATAATGAATGGTTTAGAAATTTTGCTCAACTCATAATTTGTTTTATTGGGCGTTATAATAAATAAATTAATACTTTCAACGTAAGGTTTTATTCAACTCTAGGGGACCCTACACGGTCAATCGGAATTGCACTAATGACATTCCGAATTATCGTGTAAGGTAGTGAATGAAGTACTGATGGTGGTGCGCTGCGGATTTCCGAACATCCAGAAATCAAAGGTTCATTCACGAGAAGTGGAGGGGGGACTGAGGTAAAAGTAGTGGGGAGGCTAACCATACTGCTGTTACTGTTATACTGATACTACTGTTATACTGCTGATAGGTTAGTTTACCTAGGCCTCACAACCATTATAAATTTCTGATTTTCATTATATGTAAATAGTTAAATAATTTTTCATATCCCTTGTTTAAAATTTTAAACCATCTTCAAGTATTTCTTTTAAATAGTCAAGTGGGCAACAAATTTTTAAAACAATGAGGAAACTTCACAATTTACTTTAGGAAAAAAAAAAACTTTATCGTTGTGTATATTTATCAGTTCTTTTCCCATTTTCCTCAACAAATTTATTATTTTCGCAATACCTTTCCTTAATTTTTGTAAGTAGTAAACTTATATTTTACTAACTTTTGTCAAAACGATTTTCTATGAGACTAACCTTCTATGAGACTACTACTAGATAGGTTAGTTTACCTAGGTGTCTCGTTATTAAGTAAATAGTTGTTTATATTCCTAGTCTATATTATTATTAACCATTTTCAACTTTTTTTTTAAGTAGTCAAGTAAGCAATAAATTGAAGAGAAAAAGTGGAAACTTCACAATTTACTTATAGAAAAAAAATTTGTTGTGTTTATTTGCTATTAATTTTTTCCATTTTTCTTAACAAATTGATTATTTTCGCAATACTTTTCCTAGATATTTGTATGTAGTTGACTTATATTTTACTACCTTTGATCTAAACGATTATCAGGCACTAGGAAGTAATTATTATATCGCCGTTTTTCTCTTGATGCCCAATATTATAAATGGCAATGTCCAAATAAGCATATCTATGCTGTTTCTTTGTTTACAATTGAGCTAAATTGGTATCAACAATGATTGAACGTGTAAGGATCTTCATGATCAAAGCGATCGCGGGCAATCTTGGAACTTCTTGTGACGTTCATTCATGAATTACCGTGTAGGGTCTGCTATAGAATACAATAACATTAATGAATTATAATGTTGTAAAAACATATGTTACTTTAAATTTACTTAAATTCATAACATTCACCCAACCTTATTCATTTAAGAGGTAGTATAGTCTTTTAGGTATGAGGGAGGTCCTCTAGTTCTTGAACTAGCTCGTAGTGGAGACCTACCCTCTGAAGTTTTGTTCACTGCTTGTTCTTGGTATTCGTTTCCTAGCTATCTACCTCCTCGTCACATGCGGTAGAATTTCTGTTTCTTCTGATAGGGGCAAGATATCTGGTCGATACTGTTGTTTCCATTCCGTCTGGATAGCGAATATGAGCGTATTCAGCATTACCATCCAAGAGGGTCACTTCTTCTACAAGAGGATCAGATTTAGAATGGCGAATAAACTGTTTTAAGAGTTCATAAGCCAGCTGGGAAGTGATTCTCCATTCCCCGTACGTCTGGAATGATTGAACATTCTTTCATGCGGTGTTTCATTAGTTGCTGTACATAATAGAGAACCTACAGAATGTAGAGCCTCAGGTAAAACTGATTCCCATTTGGTTACAGGAAAGTGTTTAGACCTGAGCGCAAGTAGTATTGTCTTCCAGATGATTACGTTGTACCTTTCAACTTGGCAGTTATCTTGTGGATTGTAAGGAGTTGATCTACTGGATGCGACGCCATTAGATAAGAGGAATGTTTTGTAATTCCTCGATGTACCTCTATCTTAATGGATGCATGCAGGAGCGCCAAACAGGTAGAACAATTGAGTTAGAGCAGCGATCACAGAAGATGTCATATCTCGGCGAGAAAAAGCGAAGGGGAATCGAGAATATTCATCTACAATCACTAGAAGATACTTGTTTCCGTTAGAATTTGGTAGAGGTTCCTTGAAATAAATGTTTATACGTTCGAAAGGTGAAGTGGCTTTAATTAATTTCCCGTGGTGTTTGAAGAATCGTGGCTTTATCTCAGCACATATCTCACATGATGAGGTCACTCTTTTGATCATCTCAAGGAAAAAAAGGTAAATTTTTAATACGTACCCAATAGTACATTCTCGTGATTTCAGGATAACACTAAGAATCATCTTACATTTTTTTTCATCTTTGATTTTCCTATTATGCTTGGAATTGAACATAAAAGCTATTGAACGCTGGTCCGTGATAAGATGGAAATGTCTTCCTAGTAGATAGCTTCGCCATTTACGTATTGCTTCTACTATCGCATAGGCTTCCTTTTCTACTGATGA
The DNA here is from genome assembly GCA_928085145.1 of Nezara viridula. NCBI lineage: Eukaryota > Metazoa > Arthropoda > Insecta > Hemiptera > Pentatomidae > Nezara > Nezara viridula. Next base: position 173,538,573 of record OV725079.1, on the reverse strand, counting down.
GTGCTTCTGTCCACGACCGGATAAAGCTCTAGAAAAAAATGCTACAGGACGGCCATCTTGCGTAAGAGTGGCAGCAATAGCATCATCGGTTTCCACGGTGAATGGGGCATCATCCTCAATCGGAGTCAAGCATTTTCAATTTCCCGTTTGAGGTTGATGAACGCACATAATGCGTCTATTGACAAGGGAAACGCATAGCGTGTTAAAGATTCTTTTATGTAGGGCGAGTAATGAGCGAACATGCCAACGGCTCACCTCAATGAAGACGTGTCTGTTGGAGGTTGTAGATCAAGGAGAGGTTGTAACCTATCGGGGTCAGGTTGAATGATCTCGTTACTTATTAAATATCCAAGAAGTTTGATAGACCTTAAAAGAAAAGGCGCTCTTTTCCTTGTTCAGCGTTAGATTGTGCTTTTGAGCTGCATCCACAAACCTTTTCAGATTTTCGTCGTGTTCTCTTTGATCTCTTCCACAGACAGCGACATTGTCAATATATGAAAATGTATCCTTCAAGACCTCTTTACGAATTATTTGATCCATCACTCTTTGGAATGCGGCAACACCTGGAATCCTTTTGAACTGGAAAAGCCGACCACACGCTTCAAAAAACAGTGTAGGGCCTATCTTCGTCTTTTATAGGAATTTGATGATAAGCCTTACGGAGGTCAATGGTACTAAACACTTCATATTGGGCGATCTTATTTACTAAGGACTCTATTCGAGGAAGTGAATATGCGTCCACGAGGGTGTAACAATTTATAGTGCGAGAAAAATCAAAAACCGTGAGTATTTTATGGATGTTACTTGAGGTAACGAGTATTTGAGCTCTCCAAGGAGATATACTCGGTTCAATTAAATTGTCGGTTAGGAGGCGATCTCAACTTCTATAACTTGTGAATCAGTTTCAGTTTGTTGACGTGATTTTATCGCTATTGGTTTACAATACGGTGAAAGATATTCAAAGAGTGACGCGGGTGGAATATTTGGTACAGCGAGACCACAGGTTTACTCTTCCGTGCTGCTTGAGTATATCATGACCAATGACCATGTCAGCGCACAGATCAGGAAAGACAGACAGTCCAACATCTTTATAATAGTGACCTAACATGCTAATATCAACTACACATTGGCCATACGTTCTAGAACAGAGAGAAGTAGATGCCATTGAAATATTCTTATTGAATGGATTAATCTTCAAATTTAACGTAAAAGCAGACTTTTCGCTAATGAAACTGACAGAGCTTCCAGTGTCAATCAACACACAAACTTCTGAAGCTTTGGCTGTTGCCTTCGTCTAACTGTGTGCAGCTGAACCAGAAGGATTACTTGCAACAATACCAGCAGCGGTTCGTTTCTGAGACGTAGTAGACAAACTTTAGAACACACAACCCTTTATACAGACACAACCCTTTATAGGGACATACAACTCTTTATACAGATGCGTCAAAAACAGATAGTGACGTAAGATGTGCAGTAATACTGAAAGACCAGTGCCTCAAATTCAATTTGCCCCAAATAAACAGCGTCTTCACAGGCGAACTATTCGCCATATATCAGGCTTTGTTATTACTAACAGAAAAAAACATAAAAAAAATGGCCTTAAAAGTTACAGACTCTTTAAGCTCATTAATGGCCATTGTCGAAGGGAAAGCCGACAATGCCATTTCCAGGAAAATCAAAAACTGCCTCTGAGAAATGAAGGAGTCGTCGGACAGACATCGTCCTCGCATGGGCACCCTCACATTGTGGCATATCTGAGAACGAAGCTGCAGACAGAGCTGCGAACCTGGCAAGAAGAAAAACTAATGGAGCCACAATGATCAATTTAACGACCACTGCTGACTGGAGATAGGAATGCAAAAAAATCCTAAATGAAAAATGACAATTCAAGTGGAACCAATCTACGAATAAATTGCAAGAAATCAAAAAAGCTACCAAACCGTGGACGACCTCTTTCAGAAAGAACAGGAAAGAAGAAACAATTTTAACTCGGCTTAGAATTGGACATACAGCCTTTACCCATACCTAATGAGAGGCCTCGAACCACCATTTTGTAAAACATGCAACACATCGCTTACACTGAAACACATTGTAACAACTTGCAGACTATACTTTGACACCAGAACAAAACGTAATATACCTTCCAACATATCTGAAGCACTTTCAGATGACGAAGAAGAGATACAAAAAGTGTTTGAATTTATAAAAGACATTAAATTTGTATACCTAATTTGATTACATCTAAAGCCGCTAATGACCCGATCGGGTAGATGCGGAATGTAACAATAAATAAATAAAATAAATAACAAACTTTAGAATAATGACCCTTTTTCGAACAACGATTACAAATACCATACCTCGCAGGACATTTGCAGCGAATATGTCTATTAAAACCACAAAAATAACATACATCAGACAGAAGTAGCAGCTAAGATTATATTTTATTCTTTAATATAATGAGGTGTGGCACTCTCATTTTTTTCTCTAATATAATCAAATGTAGCACCCTCGGCCTCCCCATTATTGATAGATTTGCAATCAGGTACCGCATTTACGGAATCTATGGGAATCTGATAAGACATTGCCTGAGCTTGAGCTAACTCAAGGTGTCGAGCTCGTTTGTGAGCATCCCTTAATGTTAGCTTGGTACTCTCAAGCAGACGCTAGCGGATGAAATTTGATTGTAAGCCACTTATAAACGAGTCTCTAATAAGGTCATCCTGATAAGTTTCAGCTGTAACTGCAATGAAACTACATTCTTTGCCTAAAAGCCTAAAGGCATCTATGTATTGATCAACGGATTCATTATGTTGCTGTGAGCGAGTATTCAGCTTGCAGCGTGCAAATATTTCGTTGATTGGTTTTACAGAGAGTTCCTTCAAAATTGTTACTGCTCCAACAAATATATTTGCATGACTTACGTGTTGGTAGACGTCAGGAGATATGTAGTTAAATAGAAGCTTCAGTTTGTCTCCTGCAGTATTGACGGCTGCAATAAAGTTTTCAAAATTCTCTCAATGTTTCCCCACAGAAGTTGCGTTGGGGTCTACATCGAATCGTTCTGGCTTGAGTAGTCTTTCCATTTCGCTCAGTGTCCGATTATGAGTTGAATAAATTGTAATAAATAAATAAATACCTTCAACGTAAGGTTTTATTCAACTCATAGTATACAACAACATTAATGACATTAACATGAATGACATTAACATTAATGAATGTTTTAAAAACATATGTTAATTTAAATTTACTTAAATTCATAACAGGCGTTAAATCATATATCATTATATAATTATTATACAGCTATGTACAATAATATATAGCTCCCTTTATTTTTTGAAGTGAAAACTTCTTTAGGCACGTTTTGCACTTTTTTTTTTAAATAATAATACAATCAGCCACTGCTGGAGGGCTATAAGTATTAGGGCTAAGAGTTCTTATTCATACAATATATACACATAATAGAGAAATAAATATAAATATAAAAAGTAAATAAATAATACTGATGAATAAAGTAAATAAAAGAAAAAAAAAGTAAACAAATAACATAAAATAGAAACTTCTAAACACAATCATACCTATATACAATGTATACATTCGCCCAGGAATCTCCTAGCCAGGCTTTTTCCCCCGCATGTGGAAGGCAAAGCAAGACTCCGGAAGATCTCAGTGCCACTTTTCCAGCCGCATCACTAGTATTAGAAGCCAGTGGAGATTGAAAGAGGGCACTATAGCCACAGACGCTCAGGACATAAGTGAAGGCCATTGCCAGGACACCAGAAGCATATTTACAAGAGATCTCTGGGGCACTGCCGTTTTAACCTTCGTGGAGGATTGTAGGGATGAAGGGAGCTGGATAGGGTTTGAGCTAGAGGATTTGGATGATGGATAAGGTATGAAGAGTGAATTAGATTGATCCGTCAGATTTCACTCGATATAAACGCTCGGATAAAGTCGACTAGAGTCAATTAATTGAAATGTTTTTGCATACGGATTAGAATACTTCAAAACTAAAGAATCGGGACTGTATATTACTAGCGAGGAAATTGTTCAGCATTTCATTCTCTCTGTAATAGGCTATAATACAAAATTGTATCTTGACGCGTGTTAGAGAGGCGAAAAGGAAAAATATTGTGGAAAACCAAATGATAACGAGGTTAGTTGAATATATGGATTAATAAATTTATCAAATACTAAAAATCGGACCTGTATACAGTAAGCGAGGGAAATGATCATCATTTCTTCTTCTTTCTAATGAGCTATTATTATTTATACTTCATATTATTAATCTCGCCTTGTTGATTTTTTTATTTATATCGTTTGGCTTAAAGCGCACACCATAGTTTTTTTACAATAGGCAAAAACCAAAAATCAAATTCACCGTCTATCCATTTACCGTACTTTCCTCTGATACTATTCCATTGTTGGATTGTAAATAAAATGCGGAACGGAGAAAATAATAAAAAAAATTTTTTTCACTTATTTAGAAATATTATAACCTGTCGCGTGGATAAAAATTATAATGAGATATGGACTCATTCACACCATATATACAGAAAACATAAAATTAACAAAATTAAAGTAATGATTAAATAATTATCAAACAACTGTGCACAATAAAAAATAACTTAACGATCAGTAAATTAAAAACATAAAAACTCAGTTATACCTATATATAATATATACAATCTAGTAGGAAACCCGAAGCCAGGTCATTTCAACTATAGAGAGAAAAGCAGGACTCGAGAGATTCCTGCGCGGATGCGAGAAGGCGAGAACGCTTTAGCCACATACACTTACGTTTTCAGTGGAGAATCTGGTCATTTTCGATACTTATAAATATTTATTTAAAAAAAAAATACTAAAATAATATGATGCAGAGCCAATTTTGTTCTATAAAGCACACCTTACACATTCAATATTATTGAATCAACACCAATGAAGCAATATTAATGAATCAATAATATTGAAGCAATATTTTGAACGTTGTATACATAGTACAAATGTCAATATAATTGTTACAATATATTCCTCAGGGGGTCAATATATTCGATATTGACTCAATATTATTGAGAGTGTAAGGTGGGCTTTAGACTCGTTCATTACTGGTGTTTATTGGATACTGAAGAAATGGCCATAGCATTCACGGGACGTCTATATCTAACTAAGAATTATATTAATTACAAGGATTTTTTCTTAAATTTTACATAATATAAAGCGATTACAAGGTTCTAGAAAAATAATAAAGATAGG
>OV725079.1:173442218-173532823 GCA_928085145.1 Nezara viridula | reverse complement strand
TTGGTTTCGCTTAACCCCTTAATATAGACAATTGAACTAATAAAAACTGATATCTGTTTAATAACAATAATTTTACTTGATTGAAACTGATACATGATTTATAGATTAGATCATTACCAAAAAAAGGTTAAAATTATCCTGAAAAGTCCTCCCAAAGAGCCATTTGTTAAAAAAACTTAATTCAACACACTATTATCCTGCCCTATACAACTTATTTTTATATCTTTTATTCTCTGCTATACATATTCTCAGAATGAGGTGCCCATAAGAAATGAAACCAGAGCTATTAAAAATAAGGAGTCCTAATTTTCTACTATGAATAAGCTGAATGCATTTACTTAAGTCCCCCGTATGAGGATGATGTCAGAATCCATATATGCAATAGTTTTTAACAATTAGATTGTTTAAGCGGCATAATTTATGTAAATACATCGAGAACATTTTATTAAGTTAATATAAACATTTAGGTATTCTTTAACAGTTTCACTTTTTTATTTATTTTTTATCTATTAATTTTAATATTTATTTTTATTTTTTATTAACAATCTCAGTTTCAATTGCCAATTTTTAAAATATTTTACATCTCTTTAATAAACTTTGCTATATTCAGATGTTAATAGGAAACCAAACCTAGCTATCCATAAATTAAAAAACCTCTCTGCTATGTCATAACTATTTTTGGTTTCGCTTAACCCCTTAATATAGACAATTAAACTAATAAAAACTTATATCTGCCTAATAACAATAATTTTACTTGATTGAAACTGAGACAAGATTTATCGATTAGATCATTACCAAAAAAAGGTTAAAATTATCCTGAAAAGTCCTCCCAAAGAACCATTTGTTAAAAAAACTTAATTCAACACACTATTATCCTGCCCTATACAACTTATCATTGAAACTGAGACAAGATTTATCGATTAGATCATTACCAATAACAGAATAAAATTATCCCGAAAAGTCCTCCCAAAGAGCCGTTTGTTAAAAAAACTTAATGTAACACACTATTATCCTGCTCTATACAACTTATTTTTACATCTTTTATTCTCTCCTATACATATTCCTAGAATAAGGTGCCCATAACTATAAAACCAGAGCTATTTAAAATAAGGAGACCTAATTTTCTACTATTAATCAACTGAATGCATTCCCTTTAAGCCCCTCGTATGAGATGATGTCATAATCCATATATGATATAGTTTTAGCAATTAGATAGTTTGAGCATCATAATTTTAGTGAATACATCGCCAACATTTTATTAAGTTAATATAAACATTCAGGTATTTTTCAACAGTTTTACTCTTTTATTTATTTTTTATCTATAATTTTAATATTTATTTTTATTAACAATCTCAGTTTCAATTGCCAAATTTAAAAATATTTTACATCTCTTTAATAAACTTTGCTATATTCAGATGTTAATAGGAAACCAAACCTAGCTATCCATAAATTAAAAAACCTCTCTGCTATGTCATAACTATTTTTGGTTTCGCTTAACCCCTTAATATAGACAATTAAACTAATAAAAACTTATATCTGCCTAATAACAATAATTTTACTTGATTGAAACTGAGACAAGATTTATCGATTAGATCATTACCAAAAAAAGGTTAAAATTATCCTGAAAAGTCCTCCCAAAGAACCATTTGTTAAAAAAACTTAATTCAACACACTATTATCCTGCCATATACAACTTATTTTTATATCTTTTATTCTCTGCTATACATATTCTCAGAATGAGGTGCCCATAAGAAATGAAACCAGAGCTATTAAAAATAAGGAGTCCTAATTTTCTACTATGAATAAGCTGAATCCATTCAGTCCCTCGTATGGGATGATACATATATGCAATAGTTTTTATGATATTACCAAAAAAGGGTTAAAATTATATCGAAAAGTCCTCCCAAAGAGCGATTTGTTAAAAAAATTAATTCAACACACTATTAACTTTTTGCATAATACAACTTATTTTTTTATATCTTTTATTCTCTCCTATACATATTCCTAGAATAAGGTGCCCATAACTATGAAACCAGAGCTATTTAAAATAAGGAGACCTAATTTTCTACTATTAATCAACTGAATGCATTCCCTTTAAGCCCCTCGTATGAGATGATGTCATAATCCATATATGATATAGTTTTAGCAATTAGATAGTTTGAGCATCATAATTTTAGTGAATACATCGCCAACATTTTATTAAGTTAATATAAACATTCAGGTATTTTTCAACAGTTTTACTCTTTTATTTATTTTTTATCTATAATTTTAATATTTATTTTTATTAGCAATCTCAGTTTCAATTGCCAAATTTAAAAATATTTTACATCTCTTTAATAAACTTTGCTATATTCAGATGTTAATAGGAAACCAAACCTAGCTATCCATAAATTAAAAAACCTCTCTGCTATGTCATAACTATTTTTGGTTTCGCTTAACCCCTTAATATAGACAATTAAACTAATAAAAACTTATATCTGCCTAATAACAATAATTTTACTTGATTGAAACTGAGACAAGATTTATCGATTAGATCATTACCAAAAAAAGGTTAAAATTATCCTGAAAAGTCCTCCCAAAGAACCATTTGTTAAAAAAACTTAATTCAACACACTATTATCCTGCCATATACAACTTATTTTTATATCTTTTATTCTCTGCTATACATATTCTCAGAATGAGGTGCCCATAAGAAATGAAACCAGAGCTATTAAAAATAAGGAGTCCTAATTTTCTACTATGAATAAGCTGAATGCATTTACTTAAGTCCCCTGTATGGGATGATACATATATGCAATAGTTTTTAAGATATTACCAAAAAAAGGATAAAATTTTCCTGAAAAGTCCTCCCAAAGAGCCATTTGTTAAAAAAATTAATTCAACACACTATTAACTTTTTGCATAATACAACTTATTTTTTTATATCTTTTATTCTCTCCTATACATATTCTCAGAATAATGTGGCAATAAGAAATGAAACCAGAGCTATTAAAAATAAGGAGTCCTAATTTTCTACTATGAATAAGTTGAATGCATTCACTTAAGTCCCTCGTATGAGATGATACATATATGCAATACTTTTTTAAATATTACCAAAAAAAGGTTAAAGTTATCCCGAAAAGACCTCCCATTGAGCAATTTGTTAAAAAAAATTAATTCAACACGCTATTATCCTTCCCTATACGACTTATTTTTATATCTTTTATTCTCTCCTATACATATTCTCAGAATAAGGTGCCCATAAGAAATGAAACCAGAGCTATTAAAAATAAGGAAACCTAATTTTCTACAATTAATAAGCTGTATGCATTCCCTTAAGTCAATCGTATGAGGATGATCTCATAATCCATATATGCAATAGTTTTTAACAATTAGATTGTTTAAATGTCATAATTTAAGTAAATACATCGCGAACATTTTACTAAGTTAATATAAACATTTAGGTATTTCTCAACAGTTTTACTCTTTTATTTATTTTTTATCTATAATTTTAATATTTATTTTTATTAACAATCTCAGTTTCAATTGCCAAATTTAAAAATATTTTACATCTCTTTAATAAACTTTGCTATATTCAGATGTTAATAGGAAACCAAACCTAGCTATCCAAAAATTAAAAAACCTCTCTGCTATGTCATAACTATTTTTGGTTTCGCTTAACCCCTTAATATAGACAATTAAACTAATAAAAACTTATATCTGCCTAATAACAATAATTTTACTTGATTGAAACTGAGACAAGATTTATCGATTAGATCATTACCAAAAAAAGGTTAAAATTATCCTGAAAAGTCCTCCCAAAGAACCATTTGTTAAAAAAACTTAATTCAACACACTATTATCCTGCCCTATACAACTTATCATTGAAACTGAGACAAGATTTATCGATTAGATCATTACCAATAACAGAATAAAATTATCCCGAAAAGTCCTCCCAAAGAGCCGTTTGTTAAAAAAACTTAATGTAACACACTATTATCCTGCTCTATACAACTTATTTTTACATCTTTTATTCTCTCCTATACATATTCCTAGAATAAGGTGCCCATAACTATAAAACCAGAGCTATTTAAAATAAGGAGACCTAATTTTCTACTATTAATCAACTGAATGCATTCCCTTTAAGCCCCTCGTATGAGATGATGTCATAATCCATATATGATATAGTTTTAGCAATTAGATAGTTTGAGCATCATAATTTTAGTGAATACATCGCCAACATTTTATTAAGTTAATATAAACATTCAGGTATTTTTCAACAGTTTTACTCTTTTATTTATTTTTTATCTATAATTTTAATATTTATTTTTATTAACAATCTCAGTTTCAATTGCCAAATTTAAAAATATTTTACATCTCTTTAATAAACTTTGCTATATTCAGATGTTAATAGGAAACCAAACCTAGCTATCCATAAATTAAAAAACCTCTCTGCTATGTCATAACTATTTTTGGTTTCGCTTAACCCCTTAATATAGACAATTAAACTAATAAAAACTTATATCTGCCTAATAACAATAATTTTACTTGATTGAAACTGAGACAAGATTTATCGATTAGATCATTACCAAAAAAAGGTTAAAATTATCCTGAAAAGTCCTCCCAAAGAACCATTTGTTAAAAAAACTTAATTCAACACACTATTATCCTGCCATATACGACTTATTTTTATATCTTTTATTCTCTGCTATACATATTCTCAGAATGAGGTGCCCATAAGAAATGAAACCAGAGCTATTAAAAATAAGGAGTCCTAATTTTCTACTATGAATAAGCTGAATCCATTCAGTCCCTCGTATGGGATGATACATATATGCAATAGTTTTTAAGATATTACCAAAAAAAGGATAAAATTTTCCTGAAAAGTCCTCCCAAAGAGCCATTTGTTAAAAAAATTAATTCAACACACTATTAACTTTTTGCATAATACAACTTATTTTTTTATATCTTTTATTCTCTCCTATACATATTCTCAGAATAATGTGGCAATAAGAAATGAAACCAGAGCTATTAAAAATAAGGAGTCCTAATTTTCTACTATGAATAAGTTGAATGCATTCACTTAAGTCCCTCGTATGAGATGATACATATATGCAATACTTTTTTAAATATTACCAAAAAAAGGTTAAAGTTATCCCGAAAAGACCTCCCATTGAGCAATTTGTTAAAAAAAATTAATTCAACACGCTATTATCCTTCCCTATACGACTTATTTTTATATCTTTTATTCTCTCCTATACATATTCTCAGAATAAGGTGCCCATAAGAAATGAAACCAGAGCTATTAAAAATAAGGAAACCTAATTTTCTACAATTAATAAGCTGTATGCATTCCCTTAAGTCAATCGTATGAGGATGATCTCATAATCCATATATGCAATAGTTTTTAACAATTAGATAGTTTGAGATGTCATAATTTTAGTGAATACATCGCGAACATTTTACTAAGTTAATATAAACATTTAGGTATTTTTCAACAGTTTTACTCTTTTATTTATTTTTTATCTATAATTTTAATATTTATTTTTATTAACAATCTCAGTTTCAATTGCCAAATTTAAAAATATTTTACATCTCTTTAATAAACTTTGCTATATTCAGATGTTAATAGGAAACCAAACCTAGCTATCCAAAAATTAAAAAACCTCTCTGCTATGTCATAACTATTTTTGGTTTCGCTTAACCCCTTAATATAGACAATTAAACTAATAAAAACTTATATCTGCCTAATAACAATAATTTTACTTGATTGAAACTGAGACAAGATTTATCGATTAGATCATTACCAAAAAAAGGTTAAAATTATCCTGAAAAGTCCTCCCAAAGAACCATTTGTTAAAAAAACTTAATTCAACACACTATTATCCTGCCATATACAACTTATTTTTATATCTTTTATTCTCTGCTATACATATTCTCAGAATGAGGTGCCCATAAGAAATGAAACCAGAGCTATTAAAAATAAGGAGTCCTAATTTTCTACTATGAATAAGCTGAATGCATTTACTTAAGTCCCCTGTATGGGATGATACATATATGCAATAGTTTTTAAGATATTACCAAAAAAAGGATAAAATTTTCCTGAAAAGTCCTCCCAAAGAGCCATTTGTTAAAAAAATTAATTCAACACACTATTAACTTTTTGCATAATACAACTTATTTTTTTATATCTTTTATTCTCTCCTATACATATTCTCAGAATAATGTGGCAATAAGAAATGAAACCAGAGCTATTAAAAATAAGGAGTCCTAATTTTCTACTATGAATAAGTTGAATGCATTCACTTAAGTCCCTCGTATGAGATGATACATATATGCAATACTTTTTTAAATATTACCAAAAAAAGGTTAAAGTTATCCCGAAAAGACCTCCCATTGAGCAATTTGTTAAAAAAAATTAATTCAACACGCTATTATCCTTCCCTATACAACTTATTTTTATATCTTTTATTCTCTCCTATACATATTCTCAGAATAAGGTGCCCATAAGAAATGAAACCAGAGCTATTAAAAATAAGGAAACCTAATTTTCTACAATTAATAAGCTGTATGCATTCCCTTAAGTCAATCGTATGAGGATGATCTCATAATCCATATATGCAATAGTTTTTAACAATTAGATTGTTTAAATGTCATAATTTAAGTAAATACATCGCGAACATTTTACTAAGTTAATATAAACATTTAGGTATTTCTCAACAGTTTTACTCTTTTATTTATTTTTTATCTATAATTTTAATATTTATTTTTATTAACAATCTCAGTTTCAATTGCCAAATTTAAAAATATTTTACATCTCTTTAATAAACTTTGCTATATTCAGATGTTAATAGGAAACCAAACCTAGCTATCCAAAAATTAAAAAACCTCTCTGCTATGTCTTAACTATTATTGGTTTCGCTTAACCCCTTAATATAGACAATTGAACTAATAAAAACTGATATCTGTTTAATAACAATAATTTTACTTGATTGAAACTGATACATGATTTATAGATTAGATCATTACCAAAAAAAGGTTAAAATTATCCTGAAAAGTCCTCCCAAAGAGCCATTTGTTAAAAAAACTTAATTCAACACACTATTATCCTGCCCTATACAACTTATTTTTATATCTTTTATTCTCTGCTATACATATTCTCAGAATGAGGTGCCCATAAGAAATGAAACCAGAGCTATTAAAAATAAGGAGTCCTAATTTTCTACTATGAATAAGCTGAATGCATTTACTTAAGTCCCCCGTATGAGGATGATGTCAGAATCCATATATGCAATAGTTTTTAACAATTAGATTGTTTAAGCGGCATAATTTATGTAAATACATCGAGAACATTTTATTAAGTTAATATAAACATTTAGGTATTCTTTAACAGTTTCACTTTTTTATTTATTTTTTATCTATTAATTTTAATATTTATTTTTATTTTTATTAACAATCTCAGTTTCAATTGCCAATTTTTAAAATATTTTACATCTCTTTAATAAACTTTGCTATATTCAGATGTTAATAGGAAACCAAACCTAGCTATCCATAAATTAAAAAACCTCTCTGCTATGTCATAACTATTTTTGGTTTCGCTTAACCCCTTAATATAGACAATTAAACTAATAAAAACTTATATCTGCCTAATAACAATAATTTTACTTGATTGAAACTGAGACAAGATTTATCGATTAGATCATTACCAAAAAAAGGTTAAAATTATCCTGAAAAGTCCTCCCAAAGAACCATTTGTTAAAAAAACTTAATTCAACACACTATTATCCTGCCCTATACAACTTATCATTGAAACTGAGACAAGATTTATCGATTAGATCATTACCAATAACAGAATAAAATTATCCCGAAAAGTCCTCCCAAAGAGCCGTTTGTTAAAAAAACTTAATGTAACACACTATTATCCTGCTCTATACAACTTATTTTTACATCTTTTATTCTCTCCTATACATATTCCTAGAATAAGGTGCCCATAACTATAAAACCAGAGCTATTTAAAATAAGGAGACCTAATTTTCTACTATTAATCAACTGAATGCATTCCCTTTAAGCCCCTCGTATGAGATGATGTCATAATCCATATATGATATAGTTTTAGCAATTAGATAGTTTGAGCATCATAATTTTAGTGAATACATCGCCAACATTTTATTAAGTTAATATAAACATTCAGGTATTTTTCAACAGTTTTACTCTTTTATTTATTTTTTATCTATAATTTTAATATTTATTTTTATTAACAATCTCAGTTTCAATTGCCAAATTTAAAAATATTTTACATCTCTTTAATAAACTTTGCTATATTCAGATGTTAATAGGAAACCAAACCTAGCTATCCATAAATTAAAAAACCTCTCTGCTATGTCATAACTATTTTTGGTTTCGCTTAACCCCTTAATATAGACAATTAAACTAATAAAAACTTATATCTGCCTAATAACAATAATTTTACTTGATTGAAACTGAGACAAGATTTATCGATTAGATCATTACCAAAAAAAGGTTAAAATTATCCTGAAAAGTCCTCCCAAAGAACCATTTGTTAAAAAAACTTAATTCAACACACTATTATCCTGCCATATACAACTTATTTTTATATCTTTTATTCTCTGCTATACATATTCTCAGAATGAGGTGCCCATAAGAAATGAAACCAGAGCTATTAAAAATAAGGAGTCCTAATTTTCTACTATGAATAAGCTGAATCCATTCAGTCCCTCGTATGGGATGATACATATATGCAATAGTTTTTATGATATTACCAAAAAAGGGTTAAAATTATATCGAAAAGTCCTCCCAAAGAGCGATTTGTTAAAAAAATTAATTCAACACACTATTAACTTTTTGCATAATACAACTTATTTTTTTATATCTTTTATTCTCTCCTATACATATTCCTAGAATAAGGTGCCCATAACTATGAAACCAGAGCTATTTAAAATAAGGAGACCTAATTTTCTACTATTAATCAACTGAATGCATTCCCTTTAAGCCCCTCGTATGAGATGATGTCATAATCCATATATGATATAGTTTTAGCAATTAGATAGTTTAAGCATCATAATTTTAGTGAATACATCGCCAACATTTTATTAAGTTAATATAAACATTCAGGTATTTTTCAACAGTTTTACTCTTTTATTTATTTTTTATCTATAATTTTAATATTTATTTTTATTAGCAATCTCAGTTTCAATTGCCAAATTTAAAAATATTTTACATCTCTTTAATAAACTTTGCTATATTCAGATGTTAATAGGAAACCAAACCTAGCTATCCATAAATTAAAAAACCTCTCTGCTATGTCATAACTATTTTTGGTTTCGCTTAACCCCTTAATATAGACAATTAAACTAATAAAAACTTATATCTGCCTAATAACAATAATTTTACTTGATTGAAACTGAGACAAGATTTATCGATTAGATCATTACCAAAAAAAGGTTAAAATTATCCTGAAAAGTCCTCCCAAAGAACCATTTGTTAAAAAAACTTAATTCAACACACTATTATCCTGCCATATACAACTTATTTTTATATCTTTTATTCTCTGCTATACATATTCTCAGAATGAGGTGCCCATAAGAAATGAAACCAGAGCTATTAAAAATAAGGAGTCCTAATTTTCTACTATGAATAAGCTGAATGCATTTACTTAAGTCCCCTGTATGGGATGATACATATATGCAATAGTTTTTAAGATATTACCAAAAAAAGGATAAAATTTTCCTGAAAAGTCCTCCCAAAGAGCCATTTGTTAAAAAAATTAATTCAACACACTATTAACTTTTTGCATAATACAACTTATTTTTTTATATCTTTTATTCTCTCCTATACATATTCTCAGAATAATGTGGCAATAAGAAATGAAACCAGAGCTATTAAAAATAAGGAGTCCTAATTTTCTACTATGAATAAGTTGAATGCATTCACTTAAGTCCCTCGTATGAGATGATACATATATGCAATACTTTTTTAAATATTACCAAAAAAAGGTTAAAGTTATCCCGAAAAGACCTCCCATTGAGCAATTTGTTAAAAAAAATTAATTCAACACGCTATTATCCTTCCCTATACAACTTATTTTTATATCTTTTATTCTCTCCTATACATATTCTCAGAATAAGGTGCCCATAAGAAATGAAACCAGAGCTATTAAAAATAAGGAAACCTAATTTTCTACAATTAATAAGCTGTATGCATTCCCTTAAGTCAATCGTATGAGGATGATCTCATAATCCATATATGCAATAGTTTTTAACAATTAGATTGTTTAAATGTCATAATTTAAGTAAATACATCGCGAATATTTTACTAAGTTAATATAAACATTTAGGTATTTCTCAACAGTTTTACTCTTTTATTTATTTTTTATCTATAATTTTAATATTTATTTTTATTAACAATCTCAGTTTCAATTGCCAAATTTAAAAATATTTTACATCTCTTTAATAAACTTTGCTATATTCAGATGTTAATAGGAAACCAAACCTAGCTATCCAAAAATTAAAAAACCTCTCTGCTATGTCATAACTATTATTGGTTTCGCTTAACCCCTTAATATAGACAATTAAACTAATAAAAACTTATATCTGCCTAATAACAATAATTTTACTTGATTGAAACTGAGACAAGATTTATCGATTAGATCATTACCAAAAAAAGGTTAAAATTATCCTGAAAAGTCCTCCCAAAGAACCATTTGTTAAAAAAACTTAATTCAACACACTATTATCCTGCCCTATACAACTTATCATTGAAACTGAGACAAGATTTATCGATTAGATCATTACCAATAACAGAATAAAATTATCCCGAAAAGTCCTCCCAAAGAGCCGTTTGTTAAAAAAACTTAATGTAACACACTATTATCCTGCTCTATACAACTTATTTTTACATCTTTTATTCTCTCCTATACATATTCCTAGAATAAGGTGCCCATAACTATAAAACCAGAGCTATTTAAAATAAGGAGACCTAATTTTCTACTATTAATCAACTGAATGCATTCCCTTTAAGCCCCTCGTATGAGATGATGTCATAATCCATATATGATATAGTTTTAGCAATTAGATAGTTTGAGCATCATAATTTTAGTGAATACATCGCCAACATTTTATTAAGTTAATATAAACATTCAGGTATTTTTCAACAGTTTTACTCTTTTATTTATTTTTTATCTATAATTTTAATATTTATTTTTATTAGCAATCTCAGTTTCAATTGCCAAATTTAAAAATATTTTACATCTCTTTAATAAACTTTGCTATATTCAGATGTTAATAGGAAACCAAACCTAGCTATCCATAAATTAAAAAACCTCTCTGCTATGTCATAACTATTTTTGGTTTCGCTTAACCCCTTAATATAGACAATTAAACTAATAAAAACTTATATCTGCCTAATAACAATAATTTTACTTGATTGAAACTGAGACAAGATTTATCGATTAGATCATTACCAAAAAAAGGTTAAAATTATCCTGAAAAGTCCTCCCAAAGAACCATTTGTTAAAAAAACTTAATTCAACACACTATTATCCTGCCATATACAACTTATTTTTATATCTTTTATTCTCTGCTATACATATTCTCAGAATGAGGTGCCCATAAGAAATGAAACCAGAGCTATTAAAAATAAGGAGTCCTAATTTTCTACTATGAATAAGCTGAATCCATTCAGTCCCTCGTATGGGATGATACATATATGCAATAGTTTTTATGATATTACCAAAAAAGGGTTAAAATTATATCGAAAAGTCCTCCCAAAGAGCGATTTGTTAAAAAAATTAATTCAACACACTATTAACTTTTTGCATAATACAACTTATTTTTTTATATCTTTTATTCTCTCCTATACATATTCCTAGAATAAGGTGCCCATAACTATGAAACCAGAGCTATTTAAAATAAGGAGACCTAATTTTCTACTATTAATCAACTGAATGCATTCCCTTTAAGCCCCTCGTATGAGATGATGTCATAATCCATATATGATATAGTTTTAGCAATTAGATAGTTTAAGCATCATAATTTTAGTGAATACATCGCCAACATTTTATTAAGTTAATATAAACATTCAGGTATTTTTCAACAGTTTTACTCTTTTATTTATTTTTTATCTATAATTTTAATATTTATTTTTATTAGCAATCTCAGTTTCAATTGCCAAATTTAAAAATATTTTACATCTCTTTAATAAACTTTGCTATATTCAGATGTTAATAGGAAACCAAACCTAGCTATCCATAAATTAAAAAACCTCTCTGCTATGTCATAACTATTTTTGGTTTCGCTTAACCCCTTAATATAGACAATTAAACTAATAAAAACTTATATCTGCCTAATAACAATAATTTTACTTGATTGAAACTGAGACAAGATTTATCGATTAGATCATTACCAAAAAAAGGTTAAAATTATCCTGAAAAGTCCTCCCAAAGAACCATTTGTTAAAAAAACTTAATTCAACACACTATTATCCTGCCATATACAACTTATTTTTATATCTTTTATTCTCTGCTATACATATTCTCAGAATGAGGTGCCCATAAGAAATGAAACCAGAGCTATTAAAAATAAGGAGTCCTAATTTTCTACTATGAATAAGCTGAATGCATTTACTTAAGTCCCCTGTATGGGATGATACATATATGCAATAGTTTTTAAGATATTACCAAAAAAAGGATAAAATTTTCCTGAAAAGTCCTCCCAAAGAGCCATTTGTTAAAAAAATTAATTCAACACACTATTAACTTTTTGCATAATACAACTTATTTTTTTATATCTTTTATTCTCTCCTATACATATTCTCAGAATAATGTGGCAATAAGAAATGAAACCAGAGCTATTAAAAATAAGGAGTCCTAATTTTCTACTATGAATAAGTTGAATGCATTCACTTAAGTCCCTCGTATGAGATGATACATATATGCAATACTTTTTTAAATATTACCAAAAAAAGGTTAAAGTTATCCCGAAAAGACCTCCCATTGAGCAATTTGTTAAAAAAAATTAATTCAACACGCTATTATCCTTCCCTATACGACTTATTTTTATATCTTTTATTCTCTCCTATACATATTCTCAGAATAAGGTGCCCATAAGAAATGAAACCAGAGCTATTAAAAATAAGGAAACCTAATTTTCTACAATTAATAAGCTGTATGCATTCCCTTAAGTCAATCGTATGAGGATGATCTCATAATCCATATATGCAATAGTTTTTAACAATTAGATTGTTTAAATGTCATAATTTAAGTAAATACATCGCGAACATTTTACTAAGTTAATATAAACATTTAGGTATTTCTCAACAGTTTTACTCTTTTATTTATTTTTTATCTATAATTTTAATATTTATTTTTTATTAACAATCTCAGTTTCAATTGCCAAATTTAAAAATATTTTACATCTCTTTAATAAACTTTGCTATATTCAGATGTTAATAGGAAACCAAACCTAGCTATCCATAAATTAAAAAACCTCTCTGCTATGTCATAACTATTTTTGGTTTCGCTTAACCCCTTAATATAGACAATTAAACTAATAAAAACTTATATCTGCCTAATAACAATAATTTTACTTGATTGAAACTGAGACAAGATTTATCGATTAGATCATTACCAAAAAAAGGTTAAAATTATCCTGAAAAGTCCTCCCAAAGAACCATTTGTTAAAAAAACTTAATTCAACACACTATTATCCTGCCCTATACAACTTATCATTGAAACTGAGACAAGATTTATCGATTAGATCATTACCAATAACAGAATAAAATTATCCCGAAAAGTCCTCCCAAAGAGCCGTTTGTTAAAAAAACTTAATGTAACACACTATTATCCTGCTCTATACAACTTATTTTTACATCTTTTATTCTCTCCTATACATATTCCTAGAATAAGGTGCCCATAACTATAAAACCAGAGCTATTTAAAATAAGGAGACCTAATTTTCTACTATTAATCAACTGAATGCATTCCCTTTAAGCCCCTCGTATGAGATGATGTCATAATCCATATATGAAATAGTTTTTAACAATTAGATAGTTTGAGCATCATAATTTTAGTGAATACATCGCCAACATTTTATTAAGTTAATATAAACATTCAGGTATTTTTCAACAGTTTTACTCTTTTATTTATTTTTTATCTATAATTTTAATATTTATTTTTATTAACAATCTCAGTTTCAATTGCCAAATTTAAAAATATTTTACATCTCTTTAATAAACTTTGCTATATTCAGATGTTAATAGGAAACCAAACCTAGCTATCCATAAATTAAAAAACCTCTCTGCTATGTCATAACTATTTTTGGTTTCGCTTAACCCCTTAATATAGACAATTAAACTAATAAAAACTTATATCTGCCTAATAACAATAATTTTACTTGATTGAAACTGAGACAAGATTTATCGATTAGATCATTACCAAAAAAAGGTTAAAATTATCCTGAAAAGTCCTCCCAAAGAACCATTTGTTAAAAAAACTTAATTCAACACACTATTATCCTGCCATATACAACTTATTTTTATATCTTTTATTCTCTGCTATACATATTCTCAGAATGAGGTGCCCATAAGAAATGAAACCAGAGCTATTAAAAATAAGGAGTCCTAATTTTCTACTATGAATAAGCTGAATCCATTCAGTCCCTCGTATGGGATGATACATATATGCAATAGTTTTTATGATATTACCAAAAAAGGGTTAAAATTATATCGAAAAGTCCTCCCAAAGAGCGATTTGTTAAAAAAATTAATTCAACACACTATTAACTTTTTGCATAATACAACTTATTTTTTTATATCTTTTATTCTCTCCTATACATATTCCTAGAATAAGGTGCCCATAACTATGAAACCAGAGCTATTTAAAATAAGGAGACCTAATTTTCTACTATTAATCAACTGAATGCATTCCCTTTAAGCCCCTCGTATGAGATGATGTCATAATCCATATATGATATAGTTTTAGCAATTAGATAGTTTAAGCATCATAATTTTAGTGAATACATCGCCAACATTTTATTAAGTTAATATAAACATTCAGGTATTTTTCAACAGTTTTACTCTTTTATTTATTTTTTATCTATAATTTTAATATTTATTTTTATTAGCAATCTCAGTTTCAATTGCCAAATTTAAAAATATTTTACATCTCTTTAATAAACTTTGCTATATTCAGATGTTAATAGGAAACCAAACCTAGCTATCCATAAATTAAAAAACCTCTCTGCTATGTCATAACTATTTTTGGTTTCGCTTAACCCCTTAATATAGACAATTAAACTAATAAAAACTTATATCTGCCTAATAACAATAATTTTACTTGATTGAAACTGAGACAAGATTTATCGATTAGATCATTACCAAAAAAAGGTTAAAATTATCCTGAAAAGTCCTCCCAAAGAACCATTTGTTAAAAAAACTTAATTCAACACACTATTATCCTGCCATATACAACTTATTTTTATATCTTTTATTCTCTGCTATACATATTCTCAGAATGAGGTGCCCATAAGAAATGAAACCAGAGCTATTAAAAATAAGGAGTCCTAATTTTCTACTATGAATAAGCTGAATGCATTTACTTAAGTCCCCTGTATGGGATGATACATATATGCAATAGTTTTTAAGATATTACCAAAAAAAGGATAAAATTTTCCTGAAAAGTCCTCCCAAAGAGCCATTTGTTAAAAAAATTAATTCAACACACTATTAACTTTTTGCATAATACAACTTATTTTTTTATATCTTTTATTCTCTCCTATACATATTCTCAGAATAATGTGGCAATAAGAAATGAAACCAGAGCTATTAAAAATAAGGAGTCCTAATTTTCTACTATGAATAAGTTGAATGCATTCACTTAAGTCCCTCGTATGAGATGATACATATATGCAATACTTTTTTAAATATTACCAAAAAAAGGTTAAAGTTATCCCGAAAAGACCTCCCATTGAGCAATTTGTTAAAAAAAATTAATTCAACACGCTATTATCCTTCCCTATACAACTTATTTTTATATCTTTTATTCTCTCCTATACATATTCTCAGAATAAGGTGCCCATAAGAATGAAACCAGAGCTATTAAAAATATGGAGACCTAATTTTCTACTATTAATAAGCTGTATGCATTCCCTTAAGTCAATCGTATGAGGATGATGTCATAATCCATATATGCAATAGTTTTTAACAATTAGATTGTTTAAGCGTCATAATTTAAGTAAATACATCGCGAACATTCTATTAAGTTAATATAAACATTCTGGTATTTTTCAACAGTTTTACTCTTTTATTTATTTTTTATCTATAATTTTAATATTTATTTTTATTAACAATCTCAGTTTCAATTGCCAAATTTAAAAATATTTTACATCTCTTTAATAAACTTTGCTATATTCAGATGTTAATAGGAAACCAAACCTAGCTATCCATAAATTAAAAAACCTCTCTGCTATGTCATAACTATTTTTGGTTTCGCTTAACCCCTTAATATAGACAATTGAACTAATAAAAACTGATATCTGCTTAATAACAATAATTTTACTTGATTGAAACTGAGACAAGATTTATCGATTAGATCATTACCAAAAAAAGGTTAAAATTATCCTGTAAAGTCCTCCCAAAGAACCATTTGTTAAAAAAACTTAATTCAACACACTATTATCCTGCCCTATACAACTTATTTTTATATCTTTTATTCTCTGCTATACATATTCTCAGAATGAGGTGCCCATAAGAAATGAAACCAGAGCTATTAAAAATAAGGAGTCCTAATTTTCTACTATTAATCAAGCTGAATGCATTTCCTTAAGTCCCCCGTATGAGGATGATGTCAGAATCCATATATGCAATAGTTTTTAACAATTAGATTGTTTAAGCGGCATAATTTATGTAAATACATCGAGAACATTTTATTAAGTTAATATAAACATTTAGGTATTTTTCAACAGTTTTACTCTTTTATTTATTTTTTATCTATTAATTTTAATATTTATTTTTATTAACAATCTCAGTTTCAATTGCCAATTTTTAAAATATTTTACATCTCTTTAATAAACTTTGCTATATTCAGATGTTAATAGGAAACCAAACCTAGCTATCCATAAATTAAAAAACATCTCTGCTATGTCATAACTATTTTTGGTTTCGCTTAACCCCTTAATATAGACAATTGAACTAATAAAAACTGATATCTGTTTTATAACAATAATTTTACTTGATTGAAACTGAGACAAGATTTATCGATTAGATCATTACCAAAAAAAGGTTAAAATTATCCTGAAAAGTCCTCCGAAAGAACCATTTGTTAAAAAAACTTAATTCAACACACTATTATCCTGAACTATACAACTTATTTTTATATCTTTTATTCTCTGCTATACATATTCTCAGAATGAGGTGCCCATAAGAAATGAAACCAGAGCTATTAAAAATAAGGAGTCCTAATTTTCTACTATGAATAAGCTGAATGCATTTACTTAAGTCCCCCGTATGAGGATGATGTCAGAATCCATATATGCAATAGTTTTTAACAATTAGATTGTTTAAGCGGCATAATTTATGTAAATACATCGAGAACATTTTATTAAGTTAATATAAACATTTAGGTATTCTTTAACAGTTTCACTTTTTTATTTATTTTTTATCTATTAATTTTAATATTTATTTTTATTTTTTATTAACAATCTCAGTTTCAATTGCCAATTTTTAAAATATTTTACATCTCTTTAATAAACTTTGCTATATTCAGATGTTAATAGGAAACCAAACCTAGCTATCCATAAATTAAAAAACCTCTCTGCTATGTCATAACTATTTTTGGTTTCGCTTAACCCCTTAATATAGACAATTAAACTAATAAAAACTTATATCTGCCTAATAACAATAATTTTACTTGATTGAAACTGAGACAAGATTTATCGATTAGATCATTACCAAAAAAAGGTTAAAATTATCCTGAAAAGTCCTCCCAAAGAACCATTTGTTAAAAAAACTTAATTCAACACACTATTATCCTGCCCTATACAACTTATCATTGAAACTGAGACAAGATTTATCGATTAGATCATTACCAATAACAGAATAAAATTATCCCGAAAAGTCCTCCCAAAGAGCCGTTTGTTAAAAAAACTTAATGTAACACACTATTATCCTGCTCTATACAACTTATTTTTACATCTTTTATTCTCTCCTATACATATTCCTAGAATAAGGTGCCCATAACTATAAAACCAGAGCTATTTAAAATAAGGAGACCTAATTTTCTACTATTAATCAACTGAATGCATTCCCTTTAAGCCCCTCGTATGAGATGATGTCATAATCCATATATGATATAGTTTTAGCAATTAGATAGTTTGAGCATCATAATTTTAGTGAATACATCGCCAACATTTTATTAAGTTAATATAAACATTCAGGTATTTTTCAACAGTTTTACTCTTTTATTTATTTTTTATCTATAATTTTAATATTTATTTTTATTAACAATCTCAGTTTCAATTGCCAAATTTAAAAATATTTTACATCTCTTTAATAAACTTTGCTATATTCAGATGTTAATAGGAAACCAAACCTAGCTATCCATAAATTAAAAAACCTCTCTGCTATGTCATAACTATTTTTGGTTTCGCTTAACCCCTTAATATAGACAATTAAACTAATAAAAACTTATATCTGCCTAATAACAATAATTTTACTTGATTGAAACTGAGACAAGATTTATCGATTAGATCATTACCAAAAAAAGGTTAAAATTATCCTGAAAAGTCCTCCCAAAGAACCATTTGTTAAAAAAACTTAATTCAACACACTATTATCCTGCCATATACAACTTATTTTTATATCTTTTATTCTCTGCTATACATATTCTCAGAATGAGGTGCCCATAAGAAATGAAACCAGAGCTATTAAAAATAAGGAGTCCTAATTTTCTACTATGAATAAGCTGAATCCATTCAGTCCCTCGTATGGGATGATACATATATGCAATAGTTTTTATGATATTACCAAAAAAGGGTTAAAATTATATCGAAAAGTCCTCCCAAAGAGCGATTTGTTAAAAAAATTAATTCAACACACTATTAACTTTTTGCATAATACAACTTATTTTTTTATATCTTTTATTCTCTCCTATACATATTCCTAGAATAAGGTGCCCATAACTATGAAACCAGAGCTATTTAAAATAAGGAGACCTAATTTTCTACTATTAATCAACTGAATGCATTCCCTTTAAGCCCCTCGTATGAGATGATGTCATAATCCATATATGATATAGTTTTAGCAATTAGATAGTTTAAGCATCATAATTTTAGTGAATACATCGCCAACATTTTATTAAGTTAATATAAACATTCAGGTATTTTTCAACAGTTTTACTCTTTTATTTATTTTTTATCTATAATTTTAATATTTATTTTTATTAGCAATCTCAGTTTCAATTGCCAAATTTAAAAATATTTTACATCTCTTTAATAAACTTTGCTATATTCAGATGTTAATAGGAAACCAAACCTAGCTATCCATAAATTAAAAAACCTCTCTGCTATGTCATAACTATTTTTGGTTTCGCTTAACCCCTTAATATAGA
Organism: Nezara viridula; assembly: GCA_928085145.1. NCBI lineage: Eukaryota > Metazoa > Arthropoda > Insecta > Hemiptera > Pentatomidae > Nezara > Nezara viridula. The sequence continues at coordinate 173,513,226 of OV725079.1, read as the reverse complement.
CAATTAAACTAATAAAAACTTATATCTGCCTAATAACAATAATTTTACTTGATTGAAACTGAGACAAGATTTATCGATTAGATCATTACCAAAAAAAGGTTAAAATTATCCTGAAAAGTCCTCCCAAAGAACCATTTGTTAAAAAAACTTAATTCAACACACTATTATCCTGCCATATACAACTTATTTTTATATCTTTTATTCTCTGCTATACATATTCTCAGAATGAGGTGCCCATAAGAAATGAAACCAGAGCTATTAAAAATAAGGAGTCCTAATTTTCTACTATGAATAAGCTGAATGCATTTACTTAAGTCCCCTGTATGGGATGATACATATATGCAATAGTTTTTAAGATATTACCAAAAAAAGGATAAAATTTTCCTGAAAAGTCCTCCCAAAGAGCCATTTGTTAAAAAAATTAATTCAACACACTATTAACTTTTTGCATAATACAACTTATTTTTTTATATCTTTTATTCTCTCCTATACATATTCTCAGAATAATGTGGCAATAAGAAATGAAACCAGAGCTATTAAAAATAAGGAGTCCTAATTTTCTACTATGAATAAGTTGAATGCATTCACTTAAGTCCCTCGTATGAGATGATACATATATGCAATACTTTTTTAAATATTACCAAAAAAAGGTTAAAGATATCCCGAAAAGACCTCCCATTGAGCAATTTGTTAAAAAAAATTAATTCAACACACTATTATCCTTCCCTATACAACTTATTTTTATATCTTTTATTCTCTCCTATACATATTCCTAGAATAAGGTGCCCATAACTATGAAACCAGAGCTATTTAAAATAAGGAGACCTAATTTTCTACTATTAATCAACTGAATGCATTCCCTTTAAGCCCCTCGTATGAGATGATGTCATAATCCATATATGATATAGTTTTAGCAATTAGATAGTTTAAGCATCATAATTTTAGTGAATACATCGCCAACATTTTATTAAGTTAATATAAACATTCAGGTATTTTTCAACAGTTTTACTCTTTTATTTATTTTTTATCTATAATTTTAATATTTATTTTTATTAGCAATCTCAGTTTCAATTGCCAAATTTAAAAATATTTTACATCTCTTTAATAAACTTTGCTATATTCAGATGTTAATAGGAAACCAAACCTAGCTATCCATAAATTAAAAAACCTCTCTGCTATGTCTTAACTATTATTGGTTTCGCTTAACCCCTTAATATAGACAATTGAACTAATAAAAACTGATATCTGTTTAATAACAATAATTTTACTTGATTGAAACTGATACATGATTTATAGATTAGATCATTACCAAAAAAAGGTTAAAATTATCCTGAAAAGTCCTCCGAAAGAACCATTTGTTAAAAAAACTTAATGTAACACACTATTATCCTGCTCTATACAACTTATTTTTACATCTTTTATTCTCTCCTATACATATTCCTAGAATAAGGTGCCCATAACTATAAAACCAGAGCTATTTAAAATAAGGAGACCTAATTTTCTACTATTAATCAACTGAATGCATTCCCTTTAAGCCCCTCGTATGAGATGATGTCATAATCCATATATGATATAGTTTTAGCAATTAGATAGTTTGAGCATCATAATTTTAGTGAATACATCGCCAACATTTTATTAAGTTAATATAAACATTCAGGTATTTTTCAACAGTTTTACTCTTTTATTTATTTTTTATCTATAATTTTAATATTTATTTTTATTAACAATCTCAGTTTCAATTGCCAAATTTAAAAATATTTTACATCTCTTATTAAACTTTGCTATATTCAGATGTTAATAGGAAACCAAACCTAGCTATCCATAAATTAAAAAACCTCTCTGCTATGTCATAACTATTTTTGGTTTCGCTTAACCCCTTAATATAGACAATTAAACTAATAAAAACTTATATCTGCCTAATAACAATAATTTTACTTGATTGAAACTGAGACAAGATTTATCGATTAGATCATTACCAAAAAAAGGTTAAAATTATCCTGAAAAGTCCTCCCAAAGAACCATTTGTTAAAAAAACTTAATTCAACACACTATTATCCTGCCCTATACAACTTATTTTTATATCTTTTATTCTCTGCTATACATATTCTCAGAATGAGGTGCCCATAAGAAATGAAACCAGAGCTATTAAAAATAAGGAGTCCTAATTTTCTACTATGAATAAGCTGAATGCATTTACTTAAGTCCCCCGTATGAGGATGATGTCAGAATCCATATATGCAATAGTTTTTAACAATTAGATTGTTTAAGCGGCATAATTTATGTAAATACATCGAGAACATTTTATTAAGTTAATATAAACATTTAGGTATTCTTTAACAGTTTCACTTTTTTATTTATTTTTTATCTATTAATTTTAATATTTATTTTTATTTTTTATTAACAATCTCAGTTTCAATTGCCAATTTTTAAAATATTTTACATCTCTTTAATAAACTTTGCTATATTCAGATGTTAATAGGAAACCAAACCTAGCTATCCATAAATTAAAAAACCTCTCTGCTATGTCATAACTATTTTTGGTTTCGCTTAACCCCTTAATATAGACAATTAAACTAATAAAAACTTATATCTGCCTAATAACAATAATTTTACTTGATTGAAACTGAGACAAGATTTATCGATTAGATCATTACCAAAAAAAGGTTAAAATTATCCTGAAAAGTCCTCCCAAAGAACCATTTGTTAAAAAAACTTAATTCAACACACTATTATCCTGCCCTATACAACTTATCATTGAAACTGAGACAAGATTTATCGATTAGATCATTACCAATAACAGAATAAAATTATCCCGAAAAGTCCTCCCAAAGAGCCGTTTGTTAAAAAAACTTAATGTAACACACTATTATCCTGCTCTATACAACTTATTTTTACATCTTTTATTCTCTCCTATACATATTCCTAGAATAAGGTGCCCATAACTATAAAACCAGAGCTATTTAAAATAAGGAGACCTAATTTTCTACTATTAATCAACTGAATGCATTCCCTTTAAGCCCCTCGTATGAGATGATGTCATAATCCATATATGATATAGTTTTAGCAATTAGATAGTTTGAGCATCATAATTTTAGTGAATACATCGCCAACATTTTATTAAGTTAATATAAACATTCAGGTATTTTTCAACAGTTTTACTCTTTTATTTATTTTTTATCTATAATTTTAATATTTATTTTTATTAACAATCTCAGTTTCAATTGCCAAATTTAAAAATATTTTACATCTCTTTAATAAACTTTGCTATATTCAGATGTTAATAGGAAACCAAACCTAGCTATCCATAAATTAAAAAACCTCTCTGCTATGTCATAACTATTTTTGGTTTCGCTTAACCCCTTAATATAGACAATTAAACTAATAAAAACTTATATCTGCCTAATAACAATAATTTTACTTGATTGAAACTGAGACAAGATTTATCGATTAGATCATTACCAAAAAAAGGTTAAAATTATCCTGAAAAGTCCTCCCAAAGAACCATTTGTTAAAAAAACTTAATTCAACACACTATTATCCTGCCATATACAACTTATTTTTATATCTTTTATTCTCTCCTATACATATTCTCAGAATAAGGTGCCCATAAGATATGAAACCAGAGCTATTAAAAATAAGGAGACCTAATTTTCTACTATGAATAAGCTGAATGCATTCCCTTAAGTCCCTCATATGAGATGATGTCATAATCCATATATGATATAGTTTTAGCAATTAGATAGTTTAAGCGGCATAATTTTAGTGAATACATCGCCAACATTTTATTAAGTTAATATAAACATTCAGGTATTTTTCAACAGTTTTACTTTTTTATTTATTTTTTATCTATAATTTTAATATCTATTTTTATTAACAATCTCAGTTTCAATTGCCAAATTTAAAAATATTTTACATCTCTTTAATAAACTTTGCTATATTCAGATGTTAATAGGAAACCAAACCTAGCTATCCATAAATTAAAAAACCTCTCTGCTATGTCATAACTATTTTTGGTTTCGCTTAACCCCTTAATATAGACAATTAAACTAATAAAAACTTATATCTGCCTAATAACAATAATTTTACTTGATTGAAACTGAGACAAGATTTATCGATTAGATCATTACCAAAAAAAGGTTAAAATTATCCTGAAAAGTCCTCCCAAAGAACCATTTGTTAAAAAAACTTAATTCAACACACTATTATCCTGCCATATACAACTTATTTTTATATCTTTTATTCTCTGCTATACATATTCTCAAAATGAGGTGCCCATAAGAAATGAAACCAGAGCTATTAAAAATAAGGAGTCCTAATTTTCTACTATGAATAAGCTGAATCCATTCAGTCCCTCGTATGGGATGATACATATATGCAATAGTTTTTATGATATTACCAAAAAAGGGTTAAAATTATATCGAAAAGTCCTCCCAAAGAGCGATTTGTTAAAAAAATTAATTCAACACACTATTAACTTTTTGCATAATACAACTTATTTTTTTATATCTTTTATTCTCTGCTATACATATTCTCAGAATGAGGTGCCCATAAGAAATGAAACCAGAGCTATTAAAAATATTGAGACCTAATTTTCTACTATTAAAAAGCTGTATGCATTCCCTTAAGTCAATCGTATGAGGAGGATGTCATAATCCATATATGCAATAGTTTTTAACAATTAGATTGTTTAAGCGGCATAATTTAAGTAAATACATCGCGAACATTCTATTAAGTTAATATAAACATTCTGGTATTTTTCAACAGTTTTACTCTTTTATTTATTTTTTATCTATAATTTTAATATTTATTTTTTTTAAAAATCTCAGTTCCAATTGCCAAATTTAAAAATATTTTACAGCTCTTTAATAAACTTTGCTATATTCAGATGTTAATAGGAAACCAAACCTAGCTATCCATAAATTAAAAAACCTCTCTGCTATGTCATAACTATTTTTGGTTTCGCTTAACCCCTTAATATAGACAATTAAACTAATAAAAAGTTATATCTGCCTAATAACAATAATTTTACTTGATTGAAACTGAGACAAGATTTATCGATTAGATCATTACCAAAAAAAGGTTAAAATTATCCTGAAAAGTCCTCCCAAAGAACCATTTGTTAAAAAAACTTAATTCAACACACTATTATCCTGCCCTATACAACTTATTTTTATATCTTTTATTCTCTGCTATACATATTCTCAGAATGAGGTGCCCATAAGAAATGAAACCAGAGCTATTAAAAATAAGGAGTCCTAATTTTCTACTATGAATAAGCTGAATGCATTTACTTAAGTCCCCCGTATGAGGATGATGTCAGAATCCATATATGCAATAGTTTTTAACAATTATATTGTTTAAGCGGCATAATTTATGTAAATACATCGAGAACATTTTATTAAGTTAATATAAACATTTAGGTATTCTTTAACAGTTTCACTTTTTTATTTATTTTTTATCTATTAATTTTAATATTTATTTTTATTAACAATCTCAGTTTCAATTGCCAATTTTTAAAATATTTTACATCTCTTTAATAAACTTTGCTATATTCAGATGTTAATAGGAAACCAAACCTAGCTATCCATAAATTAAAAAACATCTCTGCTATGTCATAACTATTTTTGGTTTCGCTTAACCCCTTAATATAGACAATTGAACTAATAAAAACTGATATCTGTTTTATAACAATAATTTTACTTGATTGAAACTGAGACAAGATTTATCGATTAGATCATTACCAAAAAAAGGTTAAAATTATCCTGAAAAGTCCTCCGAAAGAACCATTTGTTAAAAAAACTTAATTCAACACACTATTATCCTGCCCTATACAACTTATTTTTATATCTTTTATTCTCTGCTATACATATTCTCAGAATGAGGTGCCCATAAGAAATGAATCCAGAGCTATTAAAAATAAGGAGTCCTAATTTTCTACTATGAATAAGCTGAATGCATTTACTTAAGTCCCCCGTATGAGGATGATGTCAGAATCCATATATGCAATAGTTTTTAACAATTAGATTGTTTAAGCGGCATAATTTATGTAAATACATCGAGAACATTTTATTAAGTTAATATAAACATTTAGGTATTCTTTAACAGTTTCACTTTTTTATTTATTTTTTATCTATTAATTTTAATATTTATTTTTATTTTTTATTAACAATCTCAGTTTCAATTGCCAATTTTTAAAATATTTTACATCTCTTTAATAAACTTTGCTATATTCAGATGTTAATAGGAAACCAAACCTAGCTATCCATAAATTAAAAAACCTCTCTGCTATGTCATAACTATTTTTGGTTTCGCTTAACCCCTTAATATAGACAATTAAACTAATAAAAACTTATATCTGCCTAATAACAATAATTTTACTTGATTGAAACTGAGACAAGATTTATCGATTAGATCATTACCAAAAAAAGGTTAAAATTATCCTGAAAAGTCCTCCCAAAGAACCATTTGTTAAAAAAACTTAATTCAACACACTATTATCCTGCCATATACAACTTATTTTTATATCTTTTATTCTCTGCTATACATATTCTCAGAATGAGGTGCCCATAAGAAATGAAACCAGAGCTATTAAAAATAAGGAGTCCTAATTTTCTACTATGAATAAGCTGAATCCATTCAGTCCCTCGTATGGGATGATACATATATGCAATAGTTTTTATGATATTACCAAAAAAGGGTTAAAATTATATCGAAAAGTCCTCCCAAAGAGCGATTTGTTAAAAAAATTAATTCAACACACTATTATCCTGCCCTATACAACTTATTTTTATATCTTTTATTCTCTCCTATACATATTCTCAGAATGAGGTGCCCATAAGAAATGAAACCAGAGCTATTAAAAATATTGAGACCTAATTTTCTACTATTAAAAAGCTGTATGCATTCCCTTAAGTCAATCGTATGAGGATGATGTCATAATCCATATATGCAATAGTTTTTAACAATTAGATTGTTTAAGCGGCATAATTTAAGTAAATACATCGCGAACATTCTATTAAGTTAATATAAACATTCAGGTATTTTTCAACAGTTTTACTCTTTTATTTATTTTTTATCTATAATTTTAATATTTATTTTTATTAACAATCTCAGTTTCAATTGCCAAATTTAAAAATATTTTACATCTCTTTAATAAACTTTGCTATATTCAGATGTTAATAGGAAACCAAACCTAGCTATCCATAAATTAAAAAACCTCTCTGCTATGTCATAACTATTTTTGGTTTCGCTTAACCCCTTAATATAGACAATTAAACTAATAAAAACTTATATCTGCCTAATAACAATAATTTTACTTGATTGAAACTGAGACAAGATTTATCGATTAGATCATTACCAAAAAAAGGTTAAAATTATCCTGAAAAGTCCTCCCAAAGAACCATTTGTTAAAAAAACTTAATTCAACACACTATTATCCTGCCCTATACAACTTATTTTTATATCTTTTATTCTCTGCTATACATATTCTCAGAATGAGGTGCCCATAAGAAATGAAACCAGAGCTATTAAAAATAAGGAGTCCTAATTTTCTACTATGAATAAGCTGAATGCATTTACTTAAGTCCCCCGTATGAGGATGATGTCAGAATCCATATATGCAATAGTTTTTAACAATTAGATTGTTTAAGCGGCATAATTTATGTAAATACATCGAGAACATTTTATTAAGTTAATATAAACATTTAGGTATTCTTTAACAGTTTCACTTTTTTATTTATTTTTTATCTATTAATTTTAATATTTATTTTTATTTTTTATTAACAATCTCAGTTTCAATTGCCAATTTTTAAAATATTTTACATCTCTTTAATAAACTTTGCTATATTCAGATGTTAATAGGAAACCAAACCTAGCTATCCATAAATTAAAAAACCTCTCTGCTATGTCATAACTATTTTTGGTTTCGCTTAACCCCTTAATATAGACAATTGAACTAATAAAAACTGATATCTGTTTTATAACAATAATTTTACTTGATTGAAACTGAGACAAGATTTATCGATTAGATCATTACCAAAAAAAGGTTAAAATTATCCTGAAAAGTCCTCCGAAAGAACCATTTGTTAAAAAAACTTAATTCAACACACTATTATCCTGCCCTATACAACTTATCATTGAAACTGAGACAAGATTTATCGATTAGATCATTACCAATAACAGAATAAAATTATCCCGAAAAGTCCTCCCAAAGAGCCGTTTGTTAAAAAAACTTAATGTAACACACTATTATCCTGCTCTATACAACTTATTTTTACATCTTTTATTCTCTCCTATACATATTCCTAGAATAAGGTGCCCATAACTATAAAACCAGAGCTATTTAAAATAAGGAGACCTAATTTTCTACTATTAATCAACTGAATGCATTCCCTTTAAGCCCCTCGTATGAGATGATGTCATAATCCATATATGATATAGTTTTAGCAATTAGATAGTTTGAGCATCATAATTTTAGTGAATACATCGCCAACATTTTATTAAGTTAATATAAACATTCAGGTATTTTTCAACAGTTTTACTCTTTTATTTATTTTTTATCTATAATTTTAATATTTATTTTTATTAACAATCTCAGTTTCAATTGCAATTTTTTAAAATATTTTACATCTCTTTAAGAAACTTTGCTATATTCAGATATTAATAGAAAATCAAACCTAGCTTCCAAAAAATTTAAAACCTCTCTGCTATGTCATAACTATGTTTGGTTTCCCTTAACCCCTTAATATAGACAATTAAACTAATAAAAACATATATCTGCCTAATAACAATAATTTTACTTGATTGAAACTGAGACAAGATTTATCGATTAAATCATAACCAAAAACAGATTAAAATTATCCCGAAAAGTCCTCCCAAAGAGCCATTTGTTAAAAAGAATTTATTCAACACGCTATTAACCTTTTGCATAATACAACTTATTTTTATATCTTTTATTCTCTGCTATACATCTTCTCAGAATAAGGTGCCCATAAGATATGAAACCAGAGCTATTAAAAATAAGGAGACCTAATTTTCTACTATGAATAAGCTGAATGCATTCACTTAAGTCCCTCATATGAGATGATACATATATGCAATAGTTTTTAAGATATTACCAAAAAAAGGTTAAAATTATCCCGAAAAGTCCTCCCAAAGAGCAATCTGTTAAAAAGAGTTAATTCAACACGCTATTATCGTGCCCTATACAACTTATTTTTATATCTTTTATTCTCTGCTATACATATTCTCAGAATGAGGTGCCCATAAGAAATGAAACCAGAGCTATTAAAAATAAGGAGTCCTAATTTTCTACTATGAATAAGCTGAATGCATTCCCTTAAGTCAATCGTATGAGGATGATGTCATAATCCATATATGATATAGTTTTAGCAATTAGATAGTTTAAGCGGCATAATTTTAGTGGATACATCGCGAACATTTCATTAAGTTAATATAAACATTTATGTATTTTTCAACAGTTTTACTTTTTTATTTATCTTTTATCTATTAATTTTAGTATCTATTTTTATTAACAATCTTAGTTTCAATTGCCAAAATTTAAAATATTTTTCATCTCTTTAATTAAATTTGGTATATCCAGATGTTAATAGGAAACCAAACCTAGCTATCCAAAAATTAAAAAACCTCTCTCCTATGTCATAACTATTTTTGGTTTCCCTTAACCCCTTACTATAGACAGTTGAACAAATAAAAGCTGATATCTGTATAATAACAATAATCATACTTGATTGAAACTCAGACAAGATTTATCGATTAAATCATAACCAAAAACAGATTAAAATTATCCCGAAAAGTCCTCCCAAAGAGCCATTTGTTAAAAAGAATTTATTCAACACGCTATTTACCTTTTGCATAATACAACTTATTTTTATATCTTTTATTCTCTGCTATACATCTTCTCAGAATAAGGTGACCATAAGATATGAAACCAGAGCTATTAAAAATAAGGAGACCTAATTTTCTACTATGAATAAGCTGAATGCATTCACTTAAGTCCCTCATATGAGATGATACATATATGCAATAGTTTTTAAGATATTACCAAAAAAAGGTTAAAATTATCCCGAAAAGTCCTCCCAAAGAGCAATTTGTTAAAAAGAGTTAATTCAACACGCTATTATCGTGCCCTATACAACTTATTTTTATATCTTTTATTGTCTCCTATACATATTCTCAGAATAAGGTGCCCATAAGAAATGAAACCAGAGCAATTAAAAATAAGGAAACCTAATTTTCTACTATTAATCAACTGAATGCATTTTCTTTAAGCCCCTAGTTTGAGATGATGTCATAATCCATATATGATATAGTTTTAGCAATTAGATAGTTTAAGCAGCATAATTTTAGTGGATACATCGCGAACATTTCATTAAGTTAATATAAACATTTAGGTATTTTTCAACAGTTTTACTCTTTTATTTACTTTTTATCTATAATTTTAATATTTATTTTTATTAACAATCTCAGTTTCAATTGCAATTTTTTAAAATATTTTACATCTCTTTAAGAAACTTTGCTATATTCAGATATTAATAGAAAACCAAACCTAGCTTCCAAAAAATTTAAAACCTCTCTGCTATGTCATAACTATGTTTGGTTTCCCTTAACTCCTTACTATAGAGAATTGAACAAATAAAAGCTGATATCTGTTTAATAACAATAGTTCTACTTGATTGAAACTGAGACAAATTTTATCGATTAGATCATAACCAAAAACAGATTAAAATTATCCCGAAAAGTCCTCCCAAAGAGCCATTTGTTAAAAAGAATTTATTCAACACGCTATTTACCTTTTGCATAATACAACTTATTTTTATATCTTTTATTCTCTGCTATACATCTTCTCAGAATAAGGTGCCCATAAGATATGAAACCAGAGCTATTAAAAATAAGGAGACCTAATTTTCTACTATGAATAAGCTGAATGCATTCACTTAAGTCCCTCATATGAGATGATACATATATGCAATAGTTTTTAAGATATTACCAAAAAAAGGTTAAAATTATCCCGAAAAGTCCTCCCAAAGAGCAATTTGTTAAAAAGAGTTAATTCAACACGCTATTATCGTGCCCTATACAACTTATTTTTATATCTTTTATTGTCTCCTATACATATTCTCAGAATAAGGTGCCCATAAGAAATGAAACCAGAGCAATTAAAAATAAGGAAACCTAATTTTCTACTATTAATCAACTGAATGCATTTTCTTTAAGCCCTTAGTTTGAGATGAAGTCATAATCCATATATGATATAGTTTTAGCAATTAGATAGTTTAAGCGGCATTATTTTAGTGGATACATCGCGAACATTTTATTAAGTTAATATAAACATTTAGGTATTTTTCAACAGTTTTACTCTTTTATTTACTTTTTATCTATAATTTTAATATTTATTTTTATTAACAATCTCAGTTTCAATTGCAATTTTTTAAAATATTTTACATCTCTTTAAGAAACTTTGCTATATTCAGATATTAATAGAAAACCAAACCTAGCTTCCAAAAAATTTAAAACCTCTCTCCTATGTCATAACTATTTTTGGTTTCCCTTAACCCCTTACTATAGACAGTTGAACAAATAAAAGCTGATATCTGTATAATAACAATAATTTTACTTGATTGAAACTGAGACAAGATTTATCGATTAGGTCATTACCAAAAACAGATTAAAATTATCCTGAAAAGTCCTCCCAAAGAGCCATTTGTTAAAAAGAATTTATTCAACACGCTATTAACCTGCCCTATACAACTTATTTTTATATCTTTTATTCTCTGCTATACATATTCTCAGAATGAGGTGCCCATAAGAAATGAAACCAGAGCTATTAAAAATAAGGAGTCCTAATTTTTTACTATGAATAAGCTGAATGCATTTACTTAAGTCCCCCGTATGATATGATACATATAAAAAGTCCTCCCAAAGAGCAATTTGTTAAAAAGAATTTATTCAACACGCTAATTAAAATTTTGCATAATACAACTTATTTTTATATCTTTTATTCTCTGCTATACATCTTCTCAGAATAAGGTGCCCATAAGATATGAAACCAGAGCTATTAAAAATAAGGAGTCCTAATTTTCTACTATGAATAAGCTGAATGCATTTACTTAAGTCCCCCGTATGAGGATGATGTCAGAATCCATATATGCAATAGTTTTTAACAATTAGATTGTTTAAGCGGCATAATTTATGTAAATACATCGAGAACATTTTATTAAGTTAATATAAACATTTAGGTATTCTTTAACAGTTTCACTTTTTTATTTATTTTTTATCTATTAATTTTAATATTTATTTTTATTTTTTATTAACAATCTCAGTTTCAATTGCCAATTTTTAAAATATTTTACATCTCTTTAATAAACTTTGCTATATTCAGATGTTAATAGGAAACCAAACCTAGCTATCCATAAATTAAAAAACCTCTCTGCTATGTCATAACTATTTTTGGTTTCGCTTAACCCCTTAATATAGACAATTAAACTAATAAAAACTTATATCTGCCTAATAACAATAATTTTACTTGATTAAAACTGAGACAAGATTTATCGATTAGATCATTACCAAAAAAAGGTTAAAATTATCCTGAAAAGTCCTCCCAAAGAACCATTTGTTAAAAAAACTTAATTCAACACACTATTATCCTGCCCTATACAACTTATCATTGAAACTGAGACAAGATTTATCGATTAGATCATTACCAATAACAGAATAAAATTATCCCGAAAAGTCCTCCCAAAGAGCCGTTTGTTAAAAAAACTTAATGTAACACACTATTATCCTGCTCTATACAACTTATTTTTACATCTTTTATTCTCTCCTATACATATTCCTAGAATAAGGTGCCCATAACTATAAAACCAGAGCTATTTAAAATAAGGAGACCTAATTTTCTACTATTAATCAACTGAATGCATTCCCTTTAAGCCCCTCGTATGAGATGATGTCATAATCCATATATGATATAGTTTTAGCATCATAATTTTAGTGAATACATCGCCAACATTTTATTAAGTTAATATAAACATTCAGGTATTTTTCAACAGTTTTACTCTTTTATTTATTTTTTATCTATAATTTTAATATTTATTTTTATTAACAATCTCAGTTTCAATTGCCAAATTTAAAAATATTTTACATCTCTTTAATAAACTTTGCTATATTCAGATGTTAATAGGAAACCAAACCTAGCTATCCATAAATTAAAAAACCTCTCTGCTATGTCATAACTATTTTTGGTTTCGCTTAACCCCTTAATATAGACAATTAAACTAATAAAAACTTATATCTGCCTAATAACAATAATTTTACTTGATTAAAACTGAGACAAGATTTATCGATTAGATCATTACCAAAAAAAGGTTAAAATTATCCTGAAAAGTCCTCCCAAAGAACCATTTGTTAAAAAAACTTAATTCAACACACTATTATCCTGCCCTATACAACTTATCATTGAAACTGAGACAAGATTTATCGATTAGATCATTACCAATAACAGAATAAAATTATCCCGAAAAGTCCTCCCAAAGAGCCGTTTGTTAAAAAAACTTAATGTAACACACTATTATCCTGCTCTATACAACTTATTTTTACATCTTTTATTCTCTCCTATACATATTCTCAGAATAAGGTGCCCATAAGAAATGAAACCAGAGCTATTAAAAATAAGGAAACCTAATTTTCTACAATTAATAAGCTGTATGCATTCCCTTAAGTCAATCGTATGAGATGATGTCATAATCCATATATGATATAGTTTTAGCAATTAGATAGTTTGAGCATCATAATTTAAGTAAATACATCGCGAACATTTTACTAAGTTAATATAAACATTTAGGTATTTCTCAACAGTTTTACTCTTTTATTTATTTTTTATCTATAATTTTAATATTTATTTTTATTAACAATCTCAGTTTCAATTGCCAAATTTAAAAATATTTTACATCTCTTTAATAAACTTTGCTATATTCAGATGTTAATAGGAAACCAAACCTAGCTATCCAAAAATTAAAAAACCTCTCTGCTATGTCTTAACTATTATTGGTTTCGCTTAACCCCTTAATATAGACAATTGAACTAATAAAAACTGATATCTGTTTAATAACAATAATTTTACTTGATTGAAACTGATACATGATTTATAGATTAGATCATTACCAAAAAAAGGTTAAAATTATCCTGAAAAGTCCTCCCAAAGAGCCATTTGTTAAAAAAACTTAATTCAACACACTATTATCCTGCCCTATACAACTTATTTTTATATCTTTTATTCTCTGCTATACATATTCTCAGAATGAGGTGCCCATAAGAAATGAAACCAGAGCTATTAAAAATAAGGAGTCCTAATTTTCTACTATGAATAAGCTGAATGCATTTACTTAAGTCCCCCGTATGAGGATGATGTCAGAATCCATATATGCAATAGTTTTTAACAATTAGATTGTTTAAGCGGCATAATTTATGTAAATACATCGAGAACATTTTATTAAGTTAATATAAACATTTAGGTATTCTTTAACAGTTTCACTTTTTTATTTATTTTTTATCTATTAATTTTAATATTTATTTTTATTTTTTATTAACAATCTCAGTTTCAATTGCCAATTTTTAAAATATTTTACATCTCTTTAATAAACTTTGCTATATTCAGATGTTAATAGGAAACCAAACCTAGCTATCCATAAATTAAAAAACCTCTCTGCTATGTCATAACTATTTTTGGTTTCGCTTAACCCCTTAATATAGACAATTAAACTAATAAAAACTTATATCTGCCTAATAACAATAATTTTACTTGATTGAAACTGAGACAAGATTTATCGATTAGATCATTACCAAAAAAAGGTTAAAATTATCCTGAAAAGTCCTCCCAAAGAACCATTTGTTAAAAAAACTTAATTCAACACACTATTATCCTGCCCTATACAACTTATCATTGAAACTGAGACAAGATTTATCGATTAGATCATTACCAATAACAGAATAAAATTATCCCGAAAAGTCCTCCCAAAGAGCCGTTTGTTAAAAAAACTTAATGTAACACACTATTATCCTGCTCTATACAACTTATTTTTACATCTTTTATTCTCTCCTATACATATTCCTAGAATAAGGTGCCCATAACTATAAAACCAGAGCTATTTAAAATAAGGAGACCTAATTTTCTACTATTAATCAACTGAATGCATTCCCTTTAAGCCCCTCGTATGAGATGATGTCATAATCCATATATGATATAGTTTTAGCAATTAGATAGTTTGAGCATCATAATTTTAGTGAATACATCGCCAACATTTTATTAAGTTAATATAAACATTCAGGTATTTTTCAACAGTTTTACTCTTTTATTTATTTTTTATCTATAATTTTAATATTTATTTTTATTAACAATCTCAGTTTCAATTGCCAAATTTAAAAATATTTTACATCTCTTTAATAAACTTTGCTATATTCAGATGTTAATAGGAAACCAAACCTAGCTATCCATAAATTAAAAAACCTCTCTGCTATGTCATAACTATTTTTGGTTTCGCTTAACCCCTTAATATAGACAATTAAACTAATAAAAACTTATATCTGCCTAATAACAATAATTTTACTTGATTGAAACTGAGACAAGATTTATCGATTAGATCATTACCAAAAAAAGGTTAAAATTATCCTGAAAAGTCCTCCCAAAGAACCATTTGTTAAAAAAACTTAATTCAACACACTATTATCCTGCCATATACAACTTATTTTTATATCTTTTATTCTCTGCTATACATATTCTCAGAATGAGGTGCCCATAAGAAATGAAACCAGAGCTATTAAAAATAAGGAGTCCTAATTTTCTACTATGAATAAGCTGAATCCATTCAGTCCCTCGTATGGGATGATACATATATGCAATAGTTTTTATGATATTACCAAAAAAGGGTTAAAATTATATCGAAAAGTCCTCCCAAAGAGCGATTTGTTAAAAAAATTAATTCAACACACTATTAACTTTTTGCATAATACAACTTATTTTTTTATATCTTTTATTCTCTCCTATACATATTCCTAGAATAAGGTGCCCATAACTATGAAACCAGAGCTATTTAAAATAAGGAGACCTAATTTTCTACTATTAATCAACTGAATGCATTCCCTTTAAGCCCCTCGTATGAGATGATGTCATAATCCATATATGATATAGTTTTAGCAATTAGATAGTTTGAGCATCATAATTTTAGTGAATACATCGCCAACATTTTATTAAGTTAATATAAACATTCAGGTATTTTTCAACAGTTTTACTCTTTTATTTATTTTTTATCTATAATTTTAATATTTATTTTTATTAGCAATCTCAGTTTCAATTGCCAAATTTAAAAATATTTTACATCTCTTTAATAAACTTTGCTATATTCAGATGTTAATAGGAAACCAAACCTAGCTATCCATAAATTAAAAAACCTCTCTGCTATGTCATAACTATTTTTGGTTTCGCTTAACCCCTTAATATAGACAATTAAACTAATAAAAACTTATATCTGCCTAATAACAATAATTTTACTTGATTGAAACTGAGACAAGATTTATCGATTAGATCATTACCAAAAAAAGGTTAAAATTATCCTGAAAAGTCCTCCCAAAGAACCATTTGTTAAAAAAACTTAATTCAACACACTATTATCCTGCCATATACAACTTATTTTTATATCTTTTATTCTCTGCTATACATATTCTCAGAATGAGGTGCCCATAAGAAATGAAACCAGAGCTATTAAAAATAAGGAGTCCTAATTTTCTACTATGAATAAGCTGAATGCATTTACTTAAGTCCCCTGTATGGGATGATACATATATGCAATAGTTTTTAAGATATTACCAAAAAAAGGATAAAATTTTCCTGAAAAGTCCTCCCAAAGAGCCATTTGTTAAAAAAATTAATTCAACACACTATTAACTTTTTGCATAATACAACTTATTTTTTTATATCTTTTATTCTCTCCTATACATATTCTCAGAATAATGTGGCAATAAGAAATGAAACCAGAGCTATTAAAAATAAGGAGTCCTAATTTTCTACTATGAATAAGTTGAATGCATTCACTTAAGTCCCTCGTATGAGATGATACATATATGCAATACTTTTTTAAATATTACCAAAAAAAGGTTAAAGTTATCCCGAAAAGACCTCCCATTGAGCAATTTGTTAAAAAAAATTAATTCAACACGCTATTATCCTTCCCTATACAACTTATTTTTATATCTTTTATTCTCTCCTATACATATTCTCAGAATAAGGTGCCCATAAGAAATGAAACCAGAGCTATTAAAAATATTGAGACCTAATTTTCTACTATTAAAAACCTGTATGCATTCCCTTAAGTCAATCGTATGAGGATGATGTCATAATCCATATATGCAATAGTTTTTAACAATTAGATTGTTTAAGCGTCATAATTTAAGTAAATACATCGCGAACATTTTATTAAGTTAATATAAACATTTAGGTATTTTTCAACAGTTTTACTCTTTTATTTATTTTTTATCTATAATTTTAATATTTATTTTTATTAACAATCTCAGTTTCAATTGCCAAATTTAAAAATATTTTACATCTCTTTAATAAACTTTGCTATATTCAGATGTTAATAGGAAACCAAACCTAGCTATCCATAAATTAAAAAACCTCTCTGCTATGTCATAACTATTATTGGTTTCGCTTAACCCCTTAATGTAGACAATTGAACTAATAAAAACTGATATCTGCTTAATAACAATAATTTTACTTGATTGAAACTGATACATGATTTATCGATTAGATCATTACCAAAAAAAGGTTAAAATTATCCTGAAAAGTCCTCCCAAAGAACCATTTGTTAAAAAAACTTAATTCAACACACTATTATCCTGCCCTATACAACTTATTTTTATATCTTTTATTCTCTGCTATACATATTCTCAGAATGAGGTGCCCATAAGAAATGAAACCAGAGCTATTAAAAATAAGGAGTCCTAATTTTCTACTATTAATAAGCTGAATGCATTTCCTTAAGTCCCCCGTATGAGGATGATGTCATAATCCATATATGCAATAGTTTTAACAATTAGATTGTTTAAGCGGCATAATTTAAGTAAATACATCGCGAACATTTTATTAAGTTAATATAAACATTTAGGTATTTTTCAACAGTTTTACTCTTTTATTTATTTTTTATCTATAATTTTAATATTTATTTTTATTAACAATCTCAGTTTCAATTGCCAATTTTTAAAATATTTTACATCTCTTTAATAAACTTTGCTATATTCAGATGTTAATAGGAAACCAAACCTAGCTATCCATAAATTAAAAAACCTCTCTGCTATGTCATAACTATTTTTGGTTTCGCTTAACCCCTTAATATAGACAATTAAACTAATAAAAACTGATATCTGTTTTATAACAACAATTTTACTTGATTGAAACTGAGACAAGATTTATCGATTAGATCATTACCAAAAAAAGGTTAAAATTATCCTGAAAAGTCCTCCCAAAGAACCATTTGTTAAAAAAACTTAATTCAACACACTATTATCCTGCCCTATACAACTTATTTTTATATCTTTTATTCTCTGCTATACATATTCTCAGAATGAGGTGCCCATAAGAAATGAAACCAGAGCTATTAAAAATAAGGAGTCCTAATTTTCTACTATGAATAAGCTGAATGCATTTACTTAAGTCCCCCGTATGAGGATGATGTCAGAATCCATATATGCAATAGTTTTTAACAATTAGATTGTTTAAGCGGCATAATTTTAGTAAATACATCGAGAACATTTTATTAAGTTAATATAAACATTTAGGTATTCTTTCAACAGTTTTACTTTTTTATTTATTTATTATTTATTAATTTTAATATTTATTTTTTATTAACAATCTCAGTTTCAATTGCCAAATTTTAAAATATTTTACATCTCTTTAATAAACTTTGCTATATTCAGATGTTAATAGGAAACCAAACCTAGCTATCCATAAATTAAAAAACCTCTCTGCTATGTCATAACTATTTTTGGTTTCGCTTAACCCCTTAATATAGACAATTAAACTAATAAAAACTTATATCTGCCTAATAACAATAATTTTACTTGATTGAAACTGAGACAAGATTTATCGATTAGATCATTACCAAAAAAAGGTTAAAATTATCCTGAAAAGTCCTCCCAAAGAACCATTTGTTAAAAAAACTTAATTCAACACACTATTATCCTGCCCTATACAACTTATTTTTATATCTTTTATTCTCTGCTATACATATTCTCAGAATGAGGTGCCCATAAGAAATGAAACCAGAGCTATTAAAAATAAGGAGTCCTAATTTTCTACTATGAATAAGCTGAATGCATTTACTTAAGTCCCCTGTATGGTATGATACATATATGCAATAGTTTTTAAGATATTACCAAAAAAAGGTTAAAATTATCCCGAAAAGTCCTCCCAAAGAGCAATTTGTTTAAAAAATTAATTCAACACACTATTATCCTGCCTATACAACTTATTTTTATATCTTTTATTCTCTCCTATACATATTCTCAGAATAAGGTGCCCATAAGAAATGAAACCAGAGCTATTAAAAATAAGGAGACCTAATTTTCTACTATTAAAAAGCTGTATGCATTCCCTTAAGTCAATCGTATGAGGATGATGTCATAATCCATATATGCAATAGTTTTTAACAATTAGATGTTTAGCCATAATTTAGTAATACATCGCAACATTTATTAAGTTAATATAAACATTCAGGTATTTTTCAACAGTTTTACTCTTTTATTTATTTTTTATCTATAATTTTAATATTTATTTTTATTAACAATCTCAGTTTCAATTGCCAAATTTAAAAATATTTTACATCTCTTTAATAAACTTTGCTATATTCAGATGTTAATAGGAAACCAAACCTAGCTATCCATAAATTAAAAAACCTCTCTGCTATGTCATAACTATTTTTGGTTTCGCTTAACCCCTTAATATAGACAATTAAACTAATAAAAACTTATATCTGCCTAATAACAATAATTTTACTTGATTGAAACTGAGACAAGATTTATCGATTAGATCATTACCAAAAAAAGGTTAAAATTATCCTGAAAAGTCCTCCCAAAGAACCATTTGTTAAAAAAACTTAATTCAACACACTATTATCCTGCCCTATACAACTTATCATTGAAACTGAGACAAGATTTATCGATTAGATCATTACCAATAACAGAATAAAATTATCCCGAAAAGTCCTCCCAAAGAGCCGTTTGTTAAAAAAACTTAATGTAACACACTATTATCCTGCTCTATACAACTTATTTTTACATCTTTTATTCTCTCCTATACATATTCCTAGAATAAGGTGCCCATAACTATAAAACCAGAGCTATTTAAAATAAGGAGACCTAATTTTCTACTATTAATCAACTGAATGCATTCCCTTAAGTCCCTCGTATGAGATGATGTCATAATCCATATATGATATAGTTTTAGCAATTAGATAGTTTGAGCATCATAATTTTAGTGAATACATCGCCAACATTTTATTAAGTTAATATAAACATTCAGGTATTTTTCAACAGTTTTACTCTTTTATTTATTTTTTATCTATAATTTTAATATTTATTTTTATTAACAATCTCAGTTTCAATTGCAATTTTTTAAAATATTTTACATCTCTTTAAGAAACTTTGCTATATTCAGATATTAATAGAAAATCAAACCTAGCTTCCAAAAAATTTAAAACCTCTCTGCTATGTCATAACTATGTTTGGTTTCCCTTAACCCCTTAATATAGACAATTAAACTAATAAAAACATATATCTGCCTAATAACAATAATTTTACTTGATTGAAACTGAGACAAGATTTATCGATTAAATCATAACCAAAAACAGATTAAAATTATCCCGAAAAGTCCTCCCAAAGAGCCATTTGTTAAAAAGAATTTATTCAACACGCTATTAACCTTTTGCATAATACAACTTATTTTTATATCTTTTATTCTCTGCTATACATCTTCTCAGAATAAGGTGCCCATAAGATATGAAACCAGAGCTATTAAAAATAAGGAGACCTAATTTTCTACTATGAATAAGCTGAATGCATTCACTTAAGTCCCTCATATGAGATGATACATATATGCAATAGTTTTTAAGATATTACCAAAAAAAGGTTAAAATTATCCCGAAAAGTCCTCCCAAAGAGCAATCTGTTAAAAAGAGTTAATTCAACACGCTATTATCGTGCCCTATACAACTTATTTTTATATCTTTTATTCTCTGCTATACATATTCTCAGAATGAGGTGCCCATAAGAAATGAAACCAGAGCTATTAAAAATAAGGAGTCCTAATTTTCTACTATGAATAAGCTGAATGCATTCCCTTAAGTCAATCGTATGAGGATGATGTCATAATCCATATATGATATAGTTTTAGCAATTAGATAGTTTAAGCGGCATAATTTTAGTGGATACATCGCGAACATTTCATTAAGTTAATATAAACATTTATGTATTTTTCAACAGTTTTACTTTTTTATTTATCTTTTATCTATTAATTTTAGTATCTATTTTTATTAACAATCTTAGTTTCAATTGCCAAAATTTAAAATATTTTTCATCTCTTTAATTAAATTTGGTATATCCAGATGTTAATAGGAAACCAAACCTAGCTATCCAAAAATTAAAAAACCTCTCTCCTATGTCATAACTATTTTTGGTTTCCCTTAACCCCTTACTATAGACAGTTGAACAAATAAAAGCTGATATCTGTATAATAACAATAACCATACTTGATTGAAACTGAGACAAGTTTTATCGATTAAATCATAACCAAAAACAGATTAAAATTATCCCGAAAAGTCCTCCCAAAGAGCCATTTGTTAAAAAGAATTTATTCAACACGCTATTAACCTTTTGCATAATACAACTTATTTTTATATCTTTTATTCTCTGCTATACATCTTCTCAGAATAAGGTGCCCATAAGATATGAAACCAGAGCTATTAAAAATAAGGAGACCTAATTTTCTACTATGAATAAGCTGAATGCATTCACTTAAGTCCCTCATATGAGATGATACATATATGCAATAGTTTTTAAGATATTACCAAAAAAAGGTTAAAATTATCCCGAAAAGTCCTCCCAAAGAGCAATTTGTTAAAAAGAATTAATTCAACACGCTATTATCCTGCCCTATACAACTTATTTTTATATCTTTTATTCTCTCCTATACATATTCTCAGAATAAGGTGCCCATAAGAAATGAAACCAGAGCAATTAAAAATAAGGAAACCTAATTTTCTACTATTAATCAACTGAATGCATTTTCTTTAAGCCCTAGTTTGAGATGATGTCATAATCCATATATGATATAGTTTTAGCAATTAGATAGTTTAAGCGGCATAATTTTAGTGGATACATCGCGAACATTTCATTAAGTTAATATAAACATTTAGGTATTTTTCAACAGTTTTACTCTTTTATTTACTTTTTATCTATAATTTTAATATTTATTTTTATTAACAATCTCAGTTTCAATTGCAATTTTTTAAAATATTTTACATCTCTTTAAGAAACTTTGCTATATTCAGATATTAATAGAAAACCAAACCTAGCTTCCAAAAAATTTAAAACCTCTCTGCTATGTCATAACTATGTTTGGTTTCCCTTAACCCCTTACTATAGAGAATTGAACAAATAAAAGCTGATATCTGTTTAATAACAATAGTTCTACTTGATTGAAACTGAGACAAATTTTATCGATTAGATCATAACCAAAAACAGATTAAAATTATCCCGAAAAGTCCTCCCAAAGAGCCATTTGTTAAAAAGAATTTATTCAACACGCTATTTACCTTTTGCATAATGCAACTTATTTTTATATCTTTTATTCTCTGCTATACATCTTCTCAGAATAAGGTGCCCATAAGATATGAAACCAGAGCTATTAAAAATAAGGAGACCTAATTTTCTACTATGAATAAGCTGAATGCATTCACTTAAGTCCCTCATATGAGATGATACATATATGCAATAGTTTTTAAGATATTACCAAAAAAAGGTTAAAATTATCCCGAAAAGTCCTCCCAAAGAGCAATTTGTTAAAAAGAGTTAATTCAACACGCTATTATCGTGCCCTATACAACTTATTTTTATATCTTTTATTGTCTCCTATACATATTCTCAGAATAAGGTGCCCATAAGAAATGAAACCAGAGCAATTAAAAATAAGGAAACCTAATTTTCTACTATTAATCAACTGAATGCATTTTCTTTAAGCCCTGAGTTTGAGATGAAGTCATAATCCATATATGATATAGTTTTAGCAATTAGATAGTTTAAGCGGCATTATTTTAGTGGATACATCGCGAACATTTTATTAAGTTAATATAAACATTTAGGTATTTTTCAACAGTTTTACTCTTTTATTTACTTTTTATCTATAATTTTAATATTTATTTTTATTAACAATCTCAGTTTCAATTGCAATTTTTTAAAATATTTTACATCTCTTTAAGAAACTTTGCTATATTCAGATATTAATAGAAAACCAAACCTAGCTTCCAAAAAATTTAAAACCTCTCTCCTATGTCATTACTATTTTTGTATTCCCTTAACCCCTTACTATAGACAATTGAACCATATAAAAGCTGATATCTGTATAATAACAATAACCATACTTGATTGAAACTGAGACAAGATTTATACATTAGATCATTACCAAAAAAAGATTAAAATTATACTGAAAAGTCCTCCCAAAGAGCCATTTGTTAAAAAGAATTAATTCAACACGCTATTATCCTGCCCCCTACAACTTATTTTTACATCTTTTATTCTCTCCTAGACATATTCTCAGAATAAGGTGCCCATAAGAAATAAAACCAGCGCTAATAAAAATAAGGAGACCTAATTCTCTAATATGAATAAGCTGAATGCATTTACTTAAGTCCCCCGTATGATATGATACATATAAAAAGTCCTCCCAAAGAGCAATTTGTTAAAAAGAATTTATTCAACACGCTAATTAAAATTTTGCATAATACAACTTATTTTTATATCTTTTATTCTCTGCTATACATCTTCTCAGAATAAGGTGCCCATAAGATATGAAACCAGAGCTATTAAAAATAAGGAGTCCTAATTTTCTACTATGAATAAGCTGAATGCATTTACTTAAGTCCCCCGTATGAGGATGATGTCAGAATCCATATATGCAATAGTTTTAACAATTAGATTGTTTAAGCGGAATAATTTCAGTAAATACATCGCGATCCTTTTATTAAGTTAATTTAAACATTTAGGTATTTTTCAACAGTTTCACTTTTTTATTTATTTATTATCCGTTAAATTTAATTTTTATTTTTATTAATGATCTCAGTTTCAATTGCCAAATTTTAAAATATTTTACATCTCTTTAATAAACTTTGCTATATTCAGATGTTAATAGGAAACCAAACCTAGCTATCCATAAATTAAAAAACCTCTCTGCTATGTCATAACTATTTTTGGTTTCGCTTAACCCCTTAATATAGACAATTAAACTAATAAAAACTTATATCTGCCTAATAACAATAATTTTACTTGATTAAAACTGAGACAAGATTTATCGATTAGATCATTACCAAAAAAAGGTTAAAATTATCCTGAAAAGTCCTCCCAAAGAACCATTTGTTAAAAAAACTTAATTCAACACACTATTATCCTGCCCTATACAACTTATCATTGAAACTGAGACAAGATTTATCGATTAGATCATTACCAATAACAGATTAAAATTATCCCGAAAAGTCCTCCCAAAGAGCCATTTGTTAAAAAAACTTAATGTAACACACTATTATCCTGCTCTATACAACTTATTTTTATATCTTTTATTCTCTCCTATACATATTCTCAGAATAAGGTGCCCATAAGAAATGAAACCAGAGCTATTAAAAATAAGGAGACCTAATTTTCTACTATTAATAAGCTGAATGCATTCCCTTTAAGCCCATCGTATGAGATGATGTCGTATTCCATATATGAATAGTTTTACAATTAGATAGTTTAGCATCATAATTTAAGGTAGTACATCGCGAACAGTTAATTAAGTTAATATAAACATTTAGGTATTTTTCAACAGTTTTACATTTTTATTTATTAATTTTAATATTTATTTTTATTAACAATCTCAGTTTCAATTGCCAAATTTAAAAATATTTTACATCTCTTTAATAAACTTTGCTATATTCAGATGTTAATAGGAAACCAAACCTAGCTATCCAAAAATTAAAAAACCTCTCTGCTATGTCATAACTATTTTTGGTTTCGCTTAACCCCTTAATATAGACAATTGAACTAATAAAAACTGATATCTGTTTAATAACAATAATTTTACTTGATTGAAACTGAGACAAGATTTATCGATTAGATCATTACCAAAAAAAGATTAAAATTATCCTGAAAAGTCCTCCCAAAGAGCCATTTGTTAAAAAAACTTAATTCAACACACTATTATCCTGCCCTATACAACTTATTTTATATTTCGTTTATTCTCTCCTATACATATTCTCAGAATAAGGTGCCCATAAGAAATGAAACCAGAGCTATTAAAAATAAGGAGACCTAATTTTCTACTATGAATAAGCTGAATGCATTCCCTTAAGTCCCTCGTATGAGATGATGTCATAATCCATATATGCAATACTTTTTAACAATTAGATAGTTTAAGCGGCATAATTTTAGTAAATACATCGTGAACATTTTATTAAGTTAATATAAACATTTAGGTATTTTTCAACAGTTTTACTTTTTTATTTATTTATTATTTATTAATTTTAATATTTATTTTTATTAACAATCTCAGTTTCAATTGCCAAATTTTAAAATATTTTACATCTCTTTAATAAACTTTGCTATATTCAGATGTTAATAGGAAACCAAACCTAGCTATCCATAAATTAAAAAACCTCTCTGCTATGTCATAACTATTTTTGGTTTCGCTTAACCCCTTAATATAGACAATTGAACTAATAAAAAACTGATATCTGCTTAATAACAATAATTTTACTTGATTGAAACTGAGACAAGATTTATCGATTAGATCATTACCAAAAAAAGGTTAAAATTATCCTGAAAAGTCCTCCCAAAGAACCATTTGTTAAAAAAACTTAATTCAACACACTATTATCCTGCCCTATACAACTTATTTTTATATCTTTTATTCTCTGCTATACATATTCTCAGAATGAGGTGCCCATAAGAAATGAAACCAGAGCTATTAAAAATAAGGAGTCCTAATTTTCTACTATGAATAAGCTGAATGCATTTACTTAAGTCCCCCGTATGAGGATGATGTCAGAATCCATATATGCAATAGTTTTTAACAATTAGATTGTTTAAGCGGCATAATTTATGTAAATACATCGAGAACATTTTATTAAGTTAATATAAACATTTAGGTATTTTTCAACAGTTTTACTTTTTTATTTATTTATTATTTATTAATTTTAATAATTATTTTTATTAACAATCTCAGTTTCAATTGCCAAATTTTAAAATATTTTACATCTCTTTGATGAACTTTGCTATATTTAGATGTTAATAGGAAACCAAACCTAGCTATCCATAAATTTAAAATCTCTCTGCTATGTCATAGCTATGTTTGGTTTCCCTTAACTCCTTACTATTGACAATTGAACTAATAAAAGCAGATATCCGTTTAATAACAATAATTTTACTTGATTGAAACTGAGACAAGATTTATCGATTAGATCATTACCAAAAAAAGATTAAAATTATCCTGAAAAGTCCTCCCAAAGAACCATTTGTTAAAAAAACTTAATTCAACACACTATTATCCTGCCCTATACAACTTATTTTTATATCTTTTATTCTCTGCTATACATATTCTCAGAAGAAGGTGCCCATAAGAAATGAAACCAGAGCTATTAAAAATAAGGAGACCTAATTTTCTACTATGAATAAGCTGAATGCATTCCCTTTAAGCCCCTTGTATGAGATGATGTCATAATCCATATATGCAATAGTTTTTAACAATTAGATAGTTTAAGAGGCATAATTTAAGGTAGTACATCGCGAACAGTTAATTAAGTTAATATAAACATTTAGGTATTTTTCAACAGTTTTACATTTTTATTTATTTATTATTTATTAATTTTAATATTTATTTTTTAACGATCTCAGTTTCAATTGCCAGATTTTAACATATTTTACATCTCTTTAATAAACTTTGCTATATTCAGATGTTAATAGGAAACCAAACCTAGCTATCCAAAAATTTAAAATCTCTCTGCTATGTCATAACTATTTTTGGTTTCCCTTAACCCCTTACTATAGACAATTGAACTAATAAAAACTGATATCTGCTTAATAACAATAATTTTACTTGATTGAAACTGAGACAAGATTTATCGATTAGATCATTACCAAAAAAAGGTTAAAATTATCCTGTAAAGTCCTCCCAAAGAACCATTTGTTAAAAAAACTTAATTCAACACACTATTATCCTGCCCTATACAACTTATTTTTATATCTTTTATTCTCTGCTATACATATTCTCAGAATGAGGTGCCCATAAGAAATGAAACCAGAGCTATTAAAAATAAGGAGTCCTAATTTTCTACTATGAATAAGCTGAATGCATTTACTTAAGTCCCCTGTATGGTATGATACATATATGCAATAGTTTTTAAGATATTACCAAAAAAAGGTTAAAATTATCCCGAAAAGTCCTCCCAAAGAGCAATTTGTTAAAAAGAGTTAATTCAACACGCTATTATCGTGCCCTATACAACTTATTTTTATATCTTTTATTGTCTCCTATACATATTCTCAGAATAAGGTGCCCATAAGAAATGAAACCAGAGCTATTAAAAATAAGGAAACCTAATTTTCTACAATTAAAAAGCTGTATGCATTCCCTTAAGTCAATCGTATGAGGATGACGTCATAATCCATATATGCAATAGTTTTTAACAATTAGATTGTTTAAGCGGCATAATTTAAGTAAATACATCGCGAACATTCTATTAAGTTAATATAAACATTCAGGTATTTTTCAACAGTTTTACTCTTTTATTTATTTTTTATCTATAATTTTAATATTTATTTTTATTAACAATCTCAGTTTCAATTGCCAAATTTAAAAATATTTTACATCTCTTTAATAAACTTTGCTATATTCAGATGTTAATAGGAAACCAAACCTAGCTATCCATAAATTAAAAAACCTCTCTGCTATGTCATAACTATTTTTGGTTTCGCTTAACCCCTTAATATAGACAATTGAACTAATAAAAACTGATATCTGCTTAATAACAATAATTTTACTTGATTGAAACTGAGACAAGATTTATCGATTAGATCATTACCAAAAAAAGGTTAAAATTATCCTGTAAAGTCCTCCCAAAGAACCATTTGTTAAAAAAACTTAATTCAACACACTATTATCCTGCCCTATACAACTTATCATTGAAACTGAGACAAGATTTATCGATTAGATCATTACCAATAACAGAATAAAATTATCCCGAAAAGTCCTCCCAAAGAGCCGTTTGTTAAAAAAACTTAATGTAACACACTATTATCCTGCTCTATACAACTTATTTTTACATCTTTTATTCTCTCCTATACATATTCCTAGAATGAGGTGCCCATAAGAAATGAAACCAGAGCTATTAAAAATAAGGAGTCCTAATTTTCTACTATGAATAAGCTGAATGCATTCCCTTAAGTCAATCGTATGAGGATGATGTCATAATCCATATATGATATAGTTTTAGCAATTAGATAGTTTGAGCATCATAATTTTAGTGAATACATCGCCAACATTTTATTAAGTTAATATAAACATTCAGGTATTTTTCAACAGTTTTACTCTTTTATTTATTTTTTATCTATAATTTTAATATTTATTTTTATTAACAATCTCAGTTTCAATTGCAATTTTTTAAAATATTTTACATCTCTTTAAGAAACTTTGCTATATTCAGATATTAATAGAAAATCAAACCTAGCTTCCAAAAAATTTAAAACCTCTCTGCTATGTCATAACTATGTTTGGTTTCCCTTAACCCCTTAATATAGACAATTAAACTAATAAAAACATATATCTGCCTAATAACAATAATTTTACTTGATTGAAACTGAGACAAGATTTATCGATTAAATCATAACCAAAAACAGATTAAAATTATCCCGAAAAGTCCTCCCAAAGAGCCATTTGTTAAAAAGAATTTATTCAACACGCTATTAACCTTTTGCATAATACAACTTATTTTTATATCTTTTATTCTCTGCTATACATCTTCTCAGAATAAGGTGCCCATAAGATATGAAACCAGAGCTATTAAAAATAAGGAGACCTAATTTTCTACTATGAATAAGCTGAATGCATTCACTTAAGTCCCTCATATGAGATGATACATATATGCAATAGTTTTTAAGATATTACCAAAAAAAGGTTAAAATTATCCCGAAAAGTCCTCCCAAAGAGCAATCTGTTAAAAAGAGTTAATTCAACACGCTATTATCGTGCCCTATACAACTTATTTTTATATCTTTTATTCTCTGCTATACATATTCTCAGAATGAGGTGCCCATAAGAAATGAAACCAGAGCTATTAAAAATAAGGAGTCCTAATTTTCTACTATGAATAAGCTGAATGCATTCCCTTAAGTCAATCGTATGAGGATGATGTCATAATCCATATATGATATAGTTTTAGCAATTAGATAGTTTAAGCGGCATAATTTTAGTGGATACATCGCGAACATTTCATTAAGTTAATATAAACATTTATGTATTTTTCAACAGTTTTACTTTTTTATTTATCTTTTATCTATTAATTTTAGTATCTATTTTTATTAACAATCTTAGTTTCAATTGCCAAAATTTAAAATATTTTTCATCTCTTTAATTAAATTTGGTATATCCAGATGTTAATAGGAAACCAAACCTAGCTATCCAAAAATTAAAAAACCTCTCTCCTATGTCATAACTATTTTTGGTTTCCCTTAACCCCTTACTATAGACAGTTGAACAAATAAAAGCTGATATCTGTATAATAACAATAATCATACTTGATTGAAACTGAGACAAATTTTATCGATTAAATCATAACCAAAAACAGATTAAAATTATCCCGAAAAGTCCTCCCAAAGAGCCATTTGTTAAAAAGAATTTATTCAACACGCTATTAACCTTTTGCATAATACAACTTATTTTTATATCTTTTATTCTCTGCTATACATCTTCTCAGAATAAGGTGCCCATAAGATATGAAACCAGAGCTATTAAAAATAAGGAGACCTAATTTTCTACTATGAATAAGCTGAATGCATTCACTTAAGTCCCTCATATGAGATGATACATATATGCAATAGTTTTTAAGATATTACCAAAAAAAGGTTAAAATTATCCCGAAAAGTCCTCCCAAAGAGCAATTTGTTAAAAAGAGTTAATTCAACACGCTATTATCGTGCCCTATACAACTTATTTTTATATCTTTTATTGTCTCCTATACATATTCTCAGAATAAGGTGCCCATAAGAAATGAAACCAGAGCAATTAAAAATAAGGAAACCTAATTTTCTACTATTAATCAACTGAATGCATTTTCTTTAAGCCCCTAGTTTGAGATGATGTCATAATCCATATATGATATAGTTTTAGCAATTAGATAGTTTAAGCGGCATAATTTTAGTGGATACATCGCGAACATTTCATTAAGTTAATATAAACATTTAGGTATTTTTCAACAGTTTTACTCTTTTATTTACTTTTTATCTATAATTTTAATATTTATTTTTATTAACAATCTCAGTTTCAATTGCAATTTTTTAAAATATTTTACATCTCTTTAAGAAACTTTGCTATATTCAGATATTAATAGAAAACCAAACCTAGCTTCCAAAAAATTTAAAACCTCTCTGCTATGTCATAACTATGTTTGGTTTCCCTTAACCCCTTACTATAGAGAATTGAACAAATAAAAGCTGATATCTGTTTAATAACAATAGTTCTACTTGATTGAAACTGAGACAAATTTTATCGATTAGATCATAACCAAAAACAGATTAAAATTATCCCGAAAAGTCCTCCCAAAGAGCCATTTGTTAAAAAGAATTTATTCAACACGCTATTTACCTTTTGCATAATACAACTTATTTTTATATCTTTTATTCTCTGCTATACATCTTCTCAGAATAAGGTGCCCATAAGATATGAAACCAGAGCTATTAAAAATAAGGAGACCTAATTTTCTACTATGAATAAGCTGAATGCATTCACTTAAGTCCCTCATATGAGATGATACATATATGCAATAGTTTTTAAGATATTACCAAAAAAAGGTTAAAATTATCCCGAAAAGTCCTCCCAAAGAGCAATTTGTTAAAAAGAGTTAATTCAACACGCTATTATCGTGCCCTATACAACTTATTTTTATATCTTTTATTGTCTCCTATACATATTCTCAGAATAAGGTGCCCATAAGAAATGAAACCAGAGCAATTAAAAATAAGGAAACCTAATTTTCTACTATTAATCAACTGAATGCATTTTCTTTAAGCCCTTAGTTTGAGATGAAGTCATAATCCATATATGATATAGTTTTAGCAATTAGATAGTTTAAGCGGCATTATTTTAGTGGATACATCGCGAACATTTTATTAAGTTAATATAAACATTTAGGTATTTTTCAACAGTTTTACTCTTTTATTTACTTTTTATCTATAATTTTAATATTTATTTTTATTAACAATCTCAGTTTCAATTGCAATTTTTTAAAATATTTTACATCTCTTTAAGAAACTTTGCTATATTCAGATATTAATAGAAAACCAAACCTAGCTTCCAAAAAATTTAAAACCTCTCTCCTATGTCATAACTATTTTTGGTTTCCCTTAACCCCTTACTATAGACAATTGAACCATATAAAAGCTGATATCTGTATAATAACAATAACCATACTTGATTGAAACTGAGACAAGATTTATACATTAGATCATTACCAAAAAAAGATTAAAATTATACTGAAAAGTCCACTTGGTAAAATGAATAAGCCATTTGTTAAAAAGAATTAATTCAACACGCTATTATCCTGCCCTATACAACTTATTTTTATATCTTTTATTCTCTGCTATACATATTCTCAGAATGAGGTGCCCATAAGAAATGAAACCAGAGCTATTAAAAATAAGGAGTCCTAATTTTCTACTATGAATAAGCTGAATGCATTTACTTAAGTCCCCCGTATGATATGATACATATAAAAAGTCCTCCCAAAGAGCAATTTGTTAAAAAGAATTTATTCAACACGCTAATTAAAATTTTGCATAATACAACTTATTTTTATATCTTTTATTCTCTGCTATACATCTTCTCAGAATAAGGTGCCCATAAGATATGAAACCAGAGCTATTAAAAATAAGGAGACCTAATTTTCTACTATGAATAAGCTGAATGCATTTACTTAAGTCCCCCGTATGAGGATGATGTCAGAATCCATATATGCAATAGTTTTTAACAATTAGATTGTTTAAGCGGCATGATTTAAGTAAATACATCGCGAACATTTTATTAACTTAATATAAACAATTAGGTATTTTTCAAACAGTTTTACTTTTTCATTTATTTTTTATCTATTAATTTTAATATATATTTTTATTTTTTAATAACAATCTCAGTTTCAATTGCCAATTTTTAAAATATTTTACATCTCTTTAATAAACTTTGCTATATTCAGATGTTAATAGGAAACCAAACCTAGCTATCCATAAATTAAAAAACCTCTCTGCTATGTCATAACTATTTTTGGTTTCGCTTAACCCCTTAATATAGACAATTAAACTAATAAAAACTTATATCTGCCTAATAACAATAATTTTACTTGATTAAAACTGAGACAAGATTTATCGATTAGATCATTACCAAAAAAAGGTTAAAATTATCCTGAAAAGTCCTCCCAAAGAACCATTTGTTAAAAAAACTTAATTCAACACACTATTATCCTGCCCTATACAACTTATCATTGAAACTGAGACAAGATTTATCGATTAGATCATTACCAATAACAGAATAAAATTATCCCGAAAAGTCCTCCCAAAGAGCCGTTTGTTAAAAAAACTTAATGTAACACACTATTATCCTGCTCTATACAACTTATTTTTACATCTTTTATTCTCTCCTATACATATTCTCAGAATAAGGTGCCCATAAGAAATGAAACCAGAGCTATTAAAAATAAGGAAACCTAATTTTCTACAATTAATAAGCTGTATGCATTCCCTTAAGTCAATCGTATGAGGATGATGTCATAATCCATATATGCAATAGTTTTTAACAATTAGATTGTTTAAGCGTCATAATTTAAGTAAATACATCGCGAACATTTTACTAAGTTAATATAAACATTTAGGTATTTCTCAACAGTTTTACTCTTTTATTTATTTTTTATCTATAATTTTAATATTTATTTTTATTAACAATCTCAGTTTCAATTGCCAAATTTAAAAATATTTTACATCTCTTTAATAAACTTTGCTATATTCAGATGTTAATAGGAAACCAAACCTAGCTATCCAAAAATTAAAAAACCTCTCTGCTATGTCTTAACTATTATTGGTTTCGCTTAACCCCTTAATATAGACAATTGAACTAATAAAAACTGATATCTGTTTAATAACAATAATTTTACTTGATTGAAACTGATACATGATTTATAGATTAGATCATTACCAAAAAAAGGTTAAAATTATCCTGAAAAGTCCTCCCAAAGAGCCATTTGTTAAAAAAACTTAATTCAACACACTATTATCCTGCCCTATACAACTTATTTTTATATCTTCTATTCTCTGCTATACATATTCTCAGAATGAGGTGCCCATAAGAAATGAAACCAGAGCTATTAAAAATATTGAGACCTAATTTTCTACTATTAAAAAGCTGTATGCATTCCCTTAAGTCAATCGTATGAGGAGGATGTCATAATCCATATATGCAATAGTTTTTAACAATTAGATTGTTTAAGCGGCATAATTTTAGTAAATACATCGCGAACATTTTATTAAGTTAATATAAACATTTAGGTATTTTTCTACAGTTTTACTTTTTAATTTATTTTTTATCTATTATTTTTAATATTTATTTTTATTAAAAATCTCAGTTTCAATAGCCAAATTTTAAAATATTTTACATCTCTTTAATAAACTTTGCTATATTCAGATGTTAATAGGAAACCAAACCTAGCTATCCAAAAATTAAAAAACCTCTCTGCTATGTCATAACTATTTTTGGTTTCGCTTAACCCCTTAATATAGACAATTGAACTAATAAAAACTGATATCTGCTTAATAACAATAATTTTACTTGATTGAAACTGAGACAAGATTTATCGATTAGATCATTACCAAAAAAAGGTTAAAATTATCCTGAAAAGTCCTCCCAAAGAACCATTTGTTAAAAAAACTTAATTCAACACACTATTATCCTGCCCTATACAACTTATCATTGAAACTGAGACAAGATTTATCGATTAGATCATTACCAATAACAGAATAAAATTATCCCGAAAAGTCCTCCCAAAGAGCCGTTTGTTAAAAAAACTTAATGTAACACACTATTATCCTGCTCAATACAACTTATTTTTATATCTTTTATTCTCCCTTATACATATTCTCAGAATAAGGTGCCCATAAGAAATGAAACCAGAGCTATTAAAAATAAGGAGACCAAATTTTCTACTATTAATAAGCTGAATGCATTCCCTTTAAGCCCCTCGTATGAGATGATGTCGTATTCCATATATGCACTATTTTTTAAGAATTAGATAGTTTAAGCAGCATAATTTTAGTAAATACATCGTGAACATTTTATTAAGTTAATATAAACATTTAGGTATTTTTCAACAGTTTTACTCTTTTATTTATTTATTATTTATTAATTTTAATATTTATTTTTATTAACAATCTCAGTTTCAATTGCCAAATTTAAAAATATTTTACATCTCTTTAATAAACTTTGCTATATTCAGATGTTAATAGGAAACCAAACCTAGCTATCCAAAAATTAAAAAACCTCTCTGCTATGTCATAACTATTTTTGGTTTCGCTTAACCCCTTAATATAGACAATTAAACTAATAAAAACTTATATCTGCCTAATAACAATAATTTTACTTGATTGAAACTGAGACAAGATTTATCGATTAGATCATTACCAAAAAAAGGTTAAAATTATCCTGAAAAGTCCTCCCAAAGAACCATTTGTTAAAAAAACTTAATTCAACACACTATTATCCTGCCATATACAACTTATTTTTATATCTTTTATTCTCTGCTATACATATTCTCAGAATGAGGTGCCCATAAGAAATGAAACCAGAGCTATTAAAAATAAGGAGTCCTAATTTTCTACTATGAATAAGCTGAATGCATTTACTTAAGTCCCCTGTATGGGATGATACATATATGCAATAGTTTTTAAGATATTACCAAAAAAAGGTTAAAATTTTCCTGAAAAGTCCTCCCAAAGAGCCATTTGTTAAAAAAATTAATTCAACACACTATTAACTTTTTGCATAATACAACTTATTTTTTTATATCTTTTATTCTCTCCTATACATATTCTCAGAATAATGTGGCAATAAGAAATGAAACCAGAGCTATTAAAAATAAGGAGTCCTAATTTTCTACTATGAATAAGTTGAATGCATTCACTTAAGTCCCTCGTATGAGATGATACATATATGCAATACTTTTTTAAATATTACCAAAAAAAGGTTAAAGTTATCCCGAAAAGACCTCCCATTGAGCAATTTGTTAAAAAAAATTAATTCAACACGCTATTATCCTGCCCTATACAACTTATTTTTATATCTTTTATTCTCTCCTATACATATTCTCAGAATAAGGTGCCCATAAGAAATGAAACCAGAGCTATTAAAAATAAGGAAACCTAATTTTCTACTATTAATAAGCT
Organism: Nezara viridula; assembly: GCA_928085145.1. Classification (NCBI taxonomy): domain Eukaryota; kingdom Metazoa; phylum Arthropoda; class Insecta; order Hemiptera; family Pentatomidae; genus Nezara; species Nezara viridula. Next base: position 173,477,229 of record OV725079.1, on the reverse strand, counting down.
GTATGCATTCCCTTAAGTCCATCGTATGAGGATGATGTCATAATCCATATATGCAATAGTTTTTAACAATTAGATAGTTTAAGCGACATAATTTTAGTAAATACGTCGTGAACATTTTATTAAGTTAATATAAACATTTAGGTATTTTTCAACAGTTTTACTTTTTTATTTATTTATTATCTATAATTTTTAATATTTATTTTTATTAACAATCTCAGTTTCAATTGCCAAATTTTAAAATATTTTACATCTCTTTAATAAACTTTGCTATATTCAGATGTTAATAGGAAACCAAACCTAGCTATCCAAAAATTAAAAAACCTCTCTGCTATGTCATAACTATTTTTGGTTTCGCTTAACCCCTTAATATAGACAATTGAACTAATAAAAACTGATATCTGTTTAATAACAATAATTTTACTTGATTGAAACTGAGACAAGATTTATCGATTAGATCATTACCAAAAAAAGGTTAAAATTATCCTGAAAAGTCCTCCCAAAGAACCATTTGTTAAAAAAACTTAATTCAACACACTATTATCCTGCCATATACAACTTATTTTTATATCTTTTATTCTCTGCTATACATATTCTCAGAATGAGGTGCCCATAAGAAATGAAACCAGAGCTATTAAAAATAAGGAGTCCTAATTTTCTACTATGAATAAGCTGAATCCATTCAGTCCCTCGTATGGGATGATACATATATGCAATAGTTTTTATGATATTACCAAAAAAGGGTTAAAATTATATCGAAAAGTCCTCCCAAAGAGCGATTTGTTAAAAAAATTAATTCAACACACTATTAACTTTTTGCATAATACAACTTATTTTTTATATCTTTTATTCTCTCCTATACATATTCCTAGAATAAGGTGCCCATAACTATGAAACCAGAGCTATTTAAAATAAGGAGACCTAATTTTCTACTATTAATCAACTGAATGCATTCCCTTTAAGCCCCTCGTATGAGATGATGTCATAATCCATATATGATATAGTTTTTAACAATTAGATTGTTTAAGCGGCATAATTTTAGTGAATACATCGCCAACATTTTATTAAGTTAATATAAACATTCAGGTATTTTTCAACAGTTTTACTCTTTTATTTATTTTTTATCTATAATTTTAATATTTATTTTTATTAACAATCTCAGTTTCAATTGCCAAATTTAAAAATATTTTACATCTCTTTAATAAACTTTGCTATATTCAGATGTTAATAGGAAACCAAACCTAGCTATCCATAAATTAAAAAACCTCTCTGCTATGTCTTAACTATTATTGGTTTCGCTTAACCCCTTAATATAGACAATTGAACTAATAAAAACTGATATCTGTTTAATAACAATAATTTTACTTGATTGAAACTGATACATGATTTATAGATTAGATCATTACCAAAAAAAGGTTAAAATTATCCTGAAAAGTCCTCCCAAAGAACCATTTGTTAAAAAAACTTAATTCAACACACTATTATCCTGCCATATACAACTTATTTTTATATCTTTTATTCTCTGCTATACATATTCTCAGAATGAGGTGCCCATAAGAAATGAAACCAGAGCTATTAAAAATAAGGAGTCCTAATTTTCTACTATGAATAAGCTGAATGCATTTACTTAAGTCCCCCGTATGAGGATGATGTCAGAATCCATATATGCAATAGTTTTTAACAATTAGATTGTTTAAGCGGCATAATTTATGTAAATACATCGAGAACATTTTATTAAGTTAATATAAACATTTAGGTATTCTTTAACAGTTTCACTTTTTTATTTATTTTTTATCTATTAATTTTAATATTTATTTTTATTTTTTATTAACAATCTCAGTTTCAATTGCCAATTTTTAAAATATTTTACATCTCTTTAATAAACTTTGCTATATTCAGATGTTAATAGGAAACCAAACCTAGCTATCCATAAATTAAAAAACCTCTCTGCTATGTCATAACTATTTTTGGTTTCGCTTAACCCCTTAATATAGACAATTAAACTAATAAAAACTTATATCTGCCTAATAACAATAATTTTACTTGATTGAAACTGAGACAAGATTTATCGATTAGATCATTACCAAAAAAAGGTTAAAATTATCCTGAAAAGTCCTCCCAAAGAACCATTTGTTAAAAAAACTTAATTCAACACACTATTATCCTGCCCTATACAACTTATCATTGAAACTGAGACAAGATTTATCGATTAGATCATTACCAATAACAGAATAAAATTATCCCGAAAAGTCCTCCCAAAGAGCCGTTTGTTAAAAAAACTTAATGTAACACACTATTATCCTGCTCTATACAACTTATTTTTACATCTTTTATTCTCTCCTATACATATTCCTAGAATAAGGTGCCCATAACTATAAAACCAGAGCTATTTAAAATAAGGAGACCTAATTTTCTACTATTAATCAACTGAATGCATTCCCTTTAAGCCCCTCGTATGAGATGATGTCATAATCCATATATGATATAGTTTTAGCAATTAGATAGTTTGAGCATCATAATTTTAGTGAATACATCGCCAACATTTTATTAAGTTAATATAAACATTCAGGTATTTTTCAACAGTTTTACTCTTTTATTTATTTTTTATCTATAATTTTAATATTTATTTTTATTAACAATCTCAGTTTCAATTGCCAAATTTAAAAATATTTTACATCTCTTTAATAAACTTTGCTATATTCAGATGTTAATAGGAAACCAAACCTAGCTATCCATAAATTAAAAAACCTCTCTGCTATGTCATAACTATTTTTGGTTTCGCTTAACCCCTTAATATAGACAATTAAACTAATAAAAACTTATATCTGCCTAATAACAATAATTTTACTTGATTGAAACTGAGACAAGATTTATCGATTAGATCGATCATTACCAAAAAAAGGTTAAAATTATCCTGAAAAGTCCTCCCAAAGAGCCATTTGTTAAAAAGAATTTATTCAACACGCTATTATCCTTTTGCATAATACAACTTATTTTTATATCTTTTATTCTCTGCTATACATATTCTCAGAATGAGGTGCCCATAAGTATGAAACCAGAGCTATTTAAAATAAGGAGACCTAATTTTCTACTATTAATCAACTGAATGCATTCCCTTTAAGCCCCTCGTATGAGATGATGTCATAATCCATATATGATATAGTTTTAGCAATTAGATAGTTTGAGCATCATAATTTTAGTGAATACATCGCCAACATTTTATTAAGTTAATATAAACATTCAGGTATTTTTCAACAGTTTTACTCTTTTATTTATTTTTTATCTATAATTTTAATATTTATTTTTATTAACAATCTCAGTTTCAATTGCCAAATTTAAAAATATTTTACATCTCTTTAATAAACTTTGCTATATTCAGATGTTAATAGGAAACCAAACCTAGCTATCCATAAATTAAAAAACCTCTCTGCTATGTCATAACTATTTTTGGTTTCGCTTAACCCCTTAATATAGACAATTAAACTAATAAAAACTTATATCTGCCTAATAACAATAATTTTACTTGATTGAAACTGAGACAAGATTTATCGATTAGATCATTACCAAAAAAAGGTTAAAATTATCCTGAAAAGTCCTCCCAAAGAACCATTTGTTAAAAAAACTTAATTCAACACACTATTATCCTGCCATATACAACTTATTTTTATATCTTTTATTCTCTGCTATACATATTCTCAGAATGAGGTGCCCATAAGAAATGAAACCAGAGCTATTAAAAATAAGGAGTCCTAATTTTCTACTATGAATAAGCTGAATCCATTCAGTCCCTCGTATGGGATGATACATATATGCAATAGTTTTTATGATATTACCAAAAAAGGGTTAAAATTATATCGAAAAGTCCTCCCAAAGAGCGATTTGTTAAAAAAATTAATTCAACACACTATTAACTTTTTGCATAATACAACTTATTTTTTTATATCTTTTATTCTCTCCTATACATATTCCTAGAATAAGGTGCCCATAACTATGAAACCAGAGCTATTTAAAATAAGGAGACCTAATTTTCTACTATTAATCAACTGAATGCATTCCCTTTAAGCCCCTCGTATGAGATGATGTCATAATCCATATATGATATAGTTTTAGCAATTAGATAGTTTAAGCATCATAATTTTAGTGAATACATCGCCAACATTTTATTAAGTTAATATAAACATTCAGGTATTTTTCAACAGTTTTACTCTTTTATTTATTTTTTATCTATAATTTTAATATTTATTTTTATTAGCAATCTCAGTTTCAATTGCCAAATTTAAAAATATTTTACATCTCTTTAATAAACTTTGCTATATTCAGATGTTAATAGGAAACCAAACCTAGCTATCCATAAATTAAAAAACCTCTCTGCTATGTCATAACTATTTTTGGTTTCGCTTAACCCCTTAATATAGACAATTAAACTAATAAAAACTTATATCTGCCTAATAACAATAATTTTACTTGATTGAAACTGAGACAAGATTTATCGATTAGATCATTACCAAAAAAAGGTTAAAATTATCATGAAAAGTCCTCCCAAAGAACCATTTGTTAAAAAAACTTAATTCAACACACTATTATCCTGCCATATACAACTTATTTTTATATCTTTTATTCTCTGCTATACATATTCTCAGAATGAGGTGCCCATAAGAAATGAAACCAGAGCTATTAAAAATAAGGAGTCCTAATTTTCTACTATGAATAAGCTGAATGCATTTACTTAAGTCCCCTGTATGGGATGATACATATATGCAATAGTTTTTAAGATATTACCAAAAAAAGGATAAAATTTTCCTGAAAAGTCCTCCCAAAGAGCCATTTGTTAAAAAAATTAATTCAACACACTATTAACTTTTTGCATAATACAACTTATTTTTTTATATCTTTTATTCTCTCCTATACATATTCTCAGAATAATGTGGCAATAAGAAATGAAACCAGAGCTATTAAAAATAAGGAGTCCTAATTTTCTACTATGAATAAGTTGAATGCATTCACTTAAGTCCCTCGTATGAGATGATACATATATGCAATACTTTTTTAAATATTACCAAAAAAAGGTTAAAGTTATCCCGAAAAGACCTCCCATTGAGCAATTTGTTAAAAAAAATTAATTCAACACGCTATTATCCTTCCCTATACAACTTATTTTTATATCTTTTATTCTCTCCTATACATATTCTCAGAATAAGGTGCCCATAAGAAATGAAACCAGAGCTATTAAAAATATTGAGACCTAATTTTCTACTATTAAAAAGCTGTATGCATTCCCTTAAGTCAATCGTATGAGAATGATGTCATAATCCATATATGCAATAGTTTTTGACAATTAGATAGTTTAAGCGGAATAATTTAAGTAAATACATCGCGAACATTTTACTAAGTTAATATAAACATTTAGGTATTTCTCAACAGTTTTACTCTTTTATTTATTTTTTATCTATAATTTTAATATTTATTTTTATTAACAATCTCAGTTTCAATTGCCAAATTTAAAAATATTTTACATCTCTTTAATAAACTTTGCTATATTCAGATGTTAATAGGAAACCAAACCTAGCTATCCATAAATTAAAAAACCTCTCTGCTATGTCATAACTATTATTGGTTTCGCTTAACCCCTTAATGTAGACAATTGAACTAATAAAAACTGATATCTGCTTAATAACAATAATTTTACTTGATTGAAACTGATACATGATTTATCGATTAGATCATTACCAAAAAAAGGTTAAAATTATCCTGAAAAGTCCTCCCAAAGAGCCATTTGTTAAAAAGAATTAATTCAACACACTATTATCCTGCCCTATACAACTTATTTTTATATCTTTTATTCTCTGCTATACATATTCTCAGAATGAGGTGCCCATAAGAAATGAAACCAGAGCTATTAAAAATAAGGAGACCTAATTTTCTACTATGAATAAGCTGAATGCATTTACTTAAGTCCCCCGTATGAGGATGATGTCAGAATCCATATATGCAATAGTTTTTAACAATTAGATTGTTTAAGCGGCATAATTTATGTAAATACATCGAGAACATTTTATTAAGTTAATATAAACATTTAGGTATTCTTTAACAGTTTCACTTTTTTATTTATTTTTTATCTATTAATTTTAATATTTATTTTTATTTTTATTAACAATCTCAGTTTCAATTGCCAATTTTTAAAATATTTTACATCTCTTTAATAAACTTTGCTATATTCAGATGTTAATAGGAAACCAAACCTAGCTATCCATAAATTAAAAAACCTCTCTGCTATGTCATAACTATTTTTGGTTTCGCTTAACCCCTTAATATAGACAATTAAACTAATAAAAACTTATATCTGCCTAATAACAATAATTTTACTTGATTGAAACTGAGACAAGATTTATCGATTAGATCATTACCAAAAAAAGGTTAAAATTATCCTGAAAAGTCCTCCCAAAGAACCATTTGTTAAAAAAACTTAATTCAACACACTATTATCCTGCCCTATACAACTTATCATTGAAACTGAGACAAGATTTATCGATTAGATCATTACCAATAACAGAATAAAATTATCCCGAAAAGTCCTCCCAAAGAGCCGTTTGTTAAAAAAACTTAATGTAACACACTATTATCCTGCTCTATACAACTTATTTTTACATCTTTTATTCTCTCCTATACATATTCCTAGAATAAGGTGCCCATAACTATAAAACCAGAGCTATTTAAAATAAGGAGACCTAATTTTCTACTATTAATCAACTGAATGCATTCCCTTTAAGCCCCTCGTATGAGATGATGTCATAATCCATATATGATATAGTTTTAGCAATTAGATAGTTTGAGCATCATAATTTTAGTGAATACATCGCCAACATTTTATTAAGTTAATATAAACATTCAGGTATTTTTCAACAGTTTTACTCTTTTATTTATTTTTTATCTATAATTTTAATATTTATTTTTATTAACAATCTCAGTTTCAATTGCCAAATTTAAAAATATTTTACATCTCTTTAATAAACTTTGCTATATTCAGATGTTAATAGGAAACCAAACCTAGCTATCCATAAATTAAAAAACCTCTCTGCTATGTCATAACTATTTTTGGTTTCGCTTAACCCCTTAATATAGACAATTAAACTAATAAAAACTTATATCTGCCTAATAACAATAATTTTACTTGATTGAAACTGAGACAAGATTTATCGATTAGATCATTACCAAAAAAAGGTTAAAATTATCCTGAAAAGTCCTCCCAAAGAACCATTTGTTAAAAAAACTTAATTCAACACACTATTATCCTGCCATATACAACTTATTTTTATATCTTTTATTCTCTGCTATACATATTCTCAGAATGAGGTGCCCATAAGAAATGAAACCAGAGCTATTAAAAATAAGGAGTCCTAATTTTCTACTATGAATAAGCTGAATCCATTCAGTCCCTCGTATGGGATGATACATATATGCAATAGTTTTTATGATATTACCAAAAAAGGGTTAAAATTATATCGAAAAGTCCTCCCAAAGAGCGATTTGTTAAAAAAATTAATTCAACACACTATTAACTTTTTGCATAATACAACTTATTTTTTTATATCTTTTATTCTCTCCTATACATATTCCTAGAATAAGGTGCCCATAACTATGAAACCAGGGCTATTTAAAATAAGGAGACCTAATTTTCTACTATTAATCAACTGAATGCATTCCCTTTAAGCCCCTCGCATGAGATGATGTCATAATCCATATATGATATAGTTTTAGCAATTAGATAGTTTGAGCATCATAATTTTAGTGAATACATCGCCAACATTTTATTAAGTTAATATAAACATTCAGGTATTTTTCAACAGTTTTACTCTTTTATTTATTTTTTATCTATAATTTTAATATTTATTTTTATTAGCAATCTCAGTTTCAATTGCCAAATTTAAAAATATTTTACATCTCTTTAATAAACTTTGCTATATTCAGATGTTAATAGGAAACCAAACCTAGCTATCCATAAATTAAAAAACCTCTCTGCTATGTCATAACTATTTTTGGTTTCGCTTAACCCCTTAATATAGACAACTAAACTAATAAAAACTTATATCTGCCTAATAACAATAATTTTACTTGATTGAAACTGAGACAAGATTTATCGATTAGATCATTACCAAAAAAAGGTTAAAATTATCCTGAAAAGTCCTCCCAAAGAACCATTTGTTAAAAAAACTTAATTCAACACACTATTATCCTGCCATATACAACTTATTTTTATATCTTTTATTCTCTGCTATACATATTCTCAGAATGAGGTGCCCATAAGAAATGAAACCAGAGCTATTAAAAATAAGGAGTCCTAATTTTCTACTATGAATAAGCTGAATGCATTTACTTAAGTCCCCTGTATGGGATGATACATATATGCAATAGTTTTTAAGATATTACCAAAAAAAGGATAAAATTTTCCTGAAAAGTCCTCCCAAAGAGCCATTTGTTAAAAAAATTAATTCAACACACTATTAACTTTTTGCATAATACAACTTATTTTTTTATATCTTTTATTCTCTCCTATACATATTCTCAGAATAATGTGGCAATAAGAAATGAAACCAGAGCTATTAAAAATAAGGAGTCCTAATTTTCTACTATGAATAAGTTGAATGCATTCACTTAAGTCCCTCGTATGAGATGATACATATATGCAATACTTTTTTAAATATTACCAAAAAAAGGTTAAAGTTATCCCGAAAAGACCTCCCATTGAGCAATTTGTTAAAAAAAATTAATTCAACACGCTATTATCCTTCCCTATACAACTTATTTTTATATCTTTTATTCTCTCCTATACATATTCTCAGAATAAGGTGCCCATAAGAAATGAAACCAGAGCTATTAAAAATAAGGAAACTTAATTTTCTACTATTAATAAGCTGTATGCATTCCCTTAAGTCAATCGTATGAGGATGATGTCATAATCCATATATGCAATAGTTTTTAACAATTAGATTGTTTAAATGTCATAATTTAAGTAAATACATCCCGAACATTTTACTAAGTTAATATAAACATTTAGGTATTTTTCAACAGTTTTACTCTTTTATTTATTTTTTATCTATAATTTTAATATTTATTTTTATTAACAATCTCAGTTTCAATTGCAATTTTTTAAAATATTTTACATCTCTTTAATAAACTTTGCTATATTCAGATGTTAATAGAAAACCAAACCTAGCTATCCAAAAATTAAAAAACCTCTCTGCTATGTCATAACTATTTTTGGTTTTCCTTAACCCCTTAATATAGACAATTGAACAAATAAAAACTGATATCTGCCTAATAACAATAATTTTACTTGATTGAAACTGAGACAAGATTTATCGATTAGATCATTACCAAAAAAAGGTTAAAATTATCCTGAAAAGTCCTCCCAAAGAACCATTTGTTAAAAAAACTTAATTCAACACACTATTATCCTGCCATATACAACTTATTTTTATATCTTTTATTCTCTGCTATACATATTCTCAGAATGAGGTGCCCATAAGAAATGAAACCAGAGCTATTAAAAATAAGGAGTCCTAATTTTCTACTATGAATAAGCTGAATCCATTCAGTCCCTCGTATGGGATGATACATATATGCAATAGTTTTTATGATATTACCAAAAAAGGGTTAAATTATATCGAAAAGTCCTCCCAAAGAGCGATTTGTTAAAAAAATTAATTCAACACACTATTAACTTTTTGCATAATACAACTTATTTTTTTATATCTTTTATTCTCTCCTATACATATTCCTAGAATAAGGTGCCCATAACTATGAAACCAGAGCTATTTAAAATAAGGAGACCTAATTTTCTACTATTAATCAACTGAATGCATTCCCTTTAAGCCCCTCGTATGAGATGATGTCATAATCCATATATGATATAGTTTTAGCAATTAGATAGTTTGAGCATCATAATTTTAGTGAATACATCGCCAACATTTTATTAAGTTAATATAAACATTCAGGTATTTTTCAACAGTTTTACTCTTTTATTTATTTTTTATCTATAATTTTAATATTTATTTTTATTAACAATCTCAGTTTCAATTGCCAAATTTAAAAATATTTTACATCTCTTTAATAAACTTTGCTATATTCAGATGTTAATAGGAAACCAAACCTAGCTATCCATAAATTAAAAAACCTCTCTGCTATGTCATAACTATTTTTGGTTTCGCTTAACCCCTTAATATAGACAATTAAACTAATAAAAACTTATATCTGCCTAATAACAATAATTTTACTTGATTGAAACTGAGACAAGATTTATCGATTAGATCATTACCAAAAAAAGGTTAAAATTATCCTGAAAAGTCCTCCCAAAGAACCATTTGTTAAAAAAACTTAATTCAACACACTATTATCCTGCCCTATACAACTTATTTTTATATCTTTTATTCTCTGCTATACATATTCTCAGAATGAGGTGCCCATAAGAAATGAAACCAGAGCTATTAAAAATAAGGAGTCCTAATTTTCTACTATGAATAAGCTGAATGCATTTACTTAAGTCCCCCGTATGAGGATGATGTCAGAATCCATATATGCAATAGTTTTTAACAATTAGATTGTTTAAGCGGCATAATTTATGTAAATACATCGAGAACATTTTATTAAGTTAATATAAACATTTAGGTATTCTTTAACAGTTTCACTTTTTTATTTATTTTTTATCTATTAATTTTAATATTTATTTTTATTTTTTATTAACAATCTCAGTTTCAATTGCCAATTTTTAAAATATTTTACATCTCTTTAATAAACTTTGCTATATTCAGATGTTAATAGGAAACCAAACCTAGCTATCCATAAATTAAAAAACCTCTCTGCTATGTCATAACTATTTTTGGTTTCGCTTAACCCCTTAATATAGACAATTAAACTAATAAAAACTTATATCTGCCTAATAACAATAATTTTACTTGATTGAAACTGAGACAAGATTTATCGATTAGATCATTACCAAAAAAAGGTTAAAATTATCCTGAAAAGTCCTCCCAAAGAACCATTTGTTAAAAAAACTTAATTCAACACACTATTATCCTGCCCTATACAACTTATCATTGAAACTGAGACAAGATTTATCGATTAGATCATTACCAATAACAGAATAAAATTATCCCGAAAAGTCCTCCCAAAGAGCCGTTTGTTAAAAAAACTTAATGTAACACACTATTATCCTGCTCTATACAACTTATTTTTACATCTTTTATTCTCTCCTATACATATTCCTAGAATAAGGTGCCCATAACTATAAAACCAGAGCTATTTAAAATAAGGAGACCTAATTTTCTACTATTAATCAACTGAATGCATTCCCTTTAAGCCCCTCGTATGAGATGATGTCATAATCCATATATGATATAGTTTTAGCAATTAGATAGTTTGAGCATCATAATTTTAGTGAATACATCGCCAACATTTTATTAAGTTAATATAAACATTCAGGTATTTTTCAACAGTTTTACTCTTTTATTTATTTTTTATCTATAATTTTAATATTTATTTTTATTAACAATCTCAGTTTCAATTGCCAAATTTAAAAATATTTTACATCTCTTTAATAAACTTTGCTATATTCAGATGTTAATAGGAAACCAAACCTAGCTATCCATAAATTAAAAAACCTCTCTGCTATGTCATAACTATTTTTGGTTTCGCTTAACCCCTTAATATAGACAATTAAACTAATAAAAACTTATATCTGCCTAATAACAATAATTTTACTTGATTGAAACTGAGACAAGATTTATCGATTAGATCATTACCAAAAAAAGGTTAAAATTATCCTGAAAAGTCCTCCCAAAGAACCATTTGTTAAAAAAACTTAATTCAACACACTATTATCCTGCCATATACAACTTATTTTTATATCTTTTATTCTCTGCTATACATATTCTCAGAATGAGGTGCCCATAAGAAATGAAACCAGAGCTATTTAAAATAAGGAGACCTAATTTTCTACTATTAATCAACTGAATGCATTCCCTTTAAGCCCCTCGTATGAGATGATGTCATAATCCATATATGATATAGTTTTAGCAATTAGATAGTTTGAGCATCATAATTTTAGTGAATACATCGCCAACATTTTATTAAGTTAATATAAACATTCAGGTATTTTTCAACAGTTTTACTCTTTTATTTATTTTTTATCTATAATTTTAATATTTATTTTTATTAACAATCTCAGTTTCAATTGCCAAATTTAAAAATATTTTACATCTCTTTAATAAACTTTGCTATATTCAGATGTTAATAGGAAACCAAACCTAGCTATCCATAAATTAAAAAACCTCTCTGCTATGTCATAACTATTTTTGGTTTCGCTTAACCCCTTAATATAGACAATTAAACTAATAAAAACTTATATCTGCCTAATAACAATAATTTTACTTGATTGAAACTGAGACAAGATTTATCGATTAGATCATTACCAAAAAAAGGTTAAAATTATCCTGAAAAGTCCTCCCAAAGAACCATTTGTTAAAAAAACTTAATTCAACACACTATTATCCTGCCATATACAACTTATTTTTATATCTTTTATTCTCTGCTATACATATTCTCAGAATGAGGTGCCCATAAGAAATGAAACCAGAGCTATTAAAAATAAGGAGTCCTAATTTTCTACTATGAATAAGCTGAATCCATTCAGTCCCTCGTATGGGATGATACATATATGCAATAGTTTTTATGATATTACCAAAAAAGGGTTAAAATTATATCGAAAAGTCCTCCCAAAGAGCGATTTGTTAAAAAAATTAATTCAACACACTATTAACTTTTTGCATAATACAACTTATTTTTTTATATCTTTTATTCTCTCCTATACATATTCCTAGAATAAGGTGCCCATAACTATGAAACCAGAGCTATTTAAAATAAGGAGACCTAATTTTCTACTATTAATCAACTGAATGCATTCCCTTTAAGCCCCTCGTATGAGATGATGTCATAATCCATATATGATATAGTTTTAGCAATTAGATAGTTTAAGCATCATAATTTTAGTGAATACATCGCCAACATTTTATTAAGTTAATATAAACATTCAGGTATTTTTCAACAGTTTTACTCTTTTATTTATTTTTTATCTATAATTTTAATATTTATTTTTATTAGCAATCTCAGTTTCAATTGCCAAATTTAAAAATATTTTACATCTCTTTAATAAACTTTGCTATATTCAGATGTTAATAGGAAACCAAACCTAGCTATCCATAAATTAAAAAACCTCTCTGCTATGTCATAACTATTTTTGGTTTCGCTTAACCCCTTAATATAGACAATTAAACTAATAAAAACTTATATCTGCCTAATAACAATAATTTTACTTGATTGAAACTGAGACAAGATTTATCGATTAGATCATTACCAAAAAAAGGTTAAAATTATCATGAAAAGTCCTCCCAAAGAACCATTTGTTAAAAAAACTTAATTCAACACACTATTATCCTGCCATATACAACTTTTTTTTATATCTTTTATTCTCTGCTATACATATTCTCAGAATGAGGTGCCCATAAGAAATGAAACCAGAGCTATTAAAAATAAGGAGTCCTAATTTTCTACTATGAATAAGCTGAATGCATTTACTTAAGTCCCCCGTATGATATGATACATATAAAAAGTCCTCCCAAAGAGCAATTTGTTAAAAAGAATTTATTCAACACGCTAATTAAAATTTTGCATAATACAACTTATTTTTATATCTTTTATTCTCTGCTATACATATTCTCAGAATGAGGTGCCCATAAGAAATGAAACAAGAGCTATTAAAAATAAGGAGTCCTAATTTTCTACTATGAATAAGCTGAATGCATTTACTTAAGTCCCCTGTATGGGATGATACATATATGCAATAGTTTTTAAGATATTACCAAAAAAAGGATAAAATTTTCCTGAAAAGTCCTCCCAAAGAGCCATTTGTTAAAAAAATTAATTCAACACACTATTAACTTTTTGCATAATACAACTTATTTTTTTATATCTTTTATTCTCTCCTATACATATTCTCAGAATAATGTGGCAATAAGAAATGAAACCAGAGCTATTAAAAATAAGGAGTCCTAATTTTCTACTATGAATAAGTTGAATGCATTCACTTAAGTCCCTCGTATGAGATGATACATATATGCAATACTTTTTTAAATATTACCAAAAAAAGGTTAAAGTTATCCCGAAAAGACCTCCCATTGAGCAATTTGTTAAAAAAAATTAATTCAACACGCTATTATCCTTCCCTATACAACTTATTTTTATATCTTTTATTCTCTCCTATACATATTCCTAGAATAAGGTGCCCATAACTATGAAACCAGAGATATTTAAAATAAGGAGACCTAATTTTCTACTATTAATCAACTGAATGCATTCCCTTTAAGCCCCTCGTATGAGATGATGTCATAATCCATATATGATATAGTTTTAGCAATTAGATAGTTTGAGCATCATAATTTTAGTGAATACATCGCCAACATTTTATTAAGTTAATATAAACATTCAGGTATTTTTCAACAGTTTTACTCTTTTATTTATTTTTTATCTATAATTTTAATATTTATTTTTATTAGCAATCTCAGTTTCAATTGCCAAATTTAAAAATATTTTACATCTCTTTAATAAACTTTGCTATATTCAGATGTTAATAGGAAACCAAACCTAGCTATCCATAAATTAAAAAACCTCTCTGCTATGTCATAACTATTTTTGGTTTCGCTTAACCCCTTAATATAGACAATTAAACTAATAAAAACTTATATCTGCCTAATAACAATAATTTTACTTGATTGAAACTGAGACAAGATTTATCGATTAGATCATTACCAAAAAAAGGTTAAAATTATCCTGAAAAGTCCTCCCAAAGAACCATTTGTTAAAAAAACTTAATTCAACACACTATTATCCTGCCCTATACAACTTATCATTGAAACTGAGACAAGATTTATCGATTAGATCATTACCAATAACAGAATAAAATTATCCCGAAAAGTCCTCCCAAAGAGCCGTTTGTTAAAAAAACTTAATGTAACACACTATTATCCTGCTCTATACAACTTATTTTTACATCTTTTATTCTCTCCTATACATATTCCTAGAATAAGGTGCCCATAACTATAAAACCAGAGCTATTTAAAATAAGGAGACCTAATTTTCTACTATTAATCAACTGAATGCATTCCCTTTAAGCCCCTCGTATGAGATGATGTCATAATCCATATATGATATAGTTTTAGCAATTAGATAGTTTGAGCATCATAATTTTAGTGAATACATCGCCAACATTTTATTAAGTTAATATAAACATTCAGGTATTTTTCAACAGTTTTACTCTTTTATTTATTTTTTATCTATAATTTTAATATTTATTTTTATTAACAATCTCAGTTTCAATTGCCAAATTTAAAAATATTTTACATCTCTTTAATAAACTTTGCTATATTCAGATGTTAATAGGAAACCAAACCTAGCTATCCATAAATTAAAAAACCTCTCTGCTATGTCATAACTATTTTTGGTTTCGCTTAACCCCTTAATATAGACAATTAAACTAATAAAAACTTATATCTGCCTAATAACAATAATTTTACTTGATTGAAACTGAGACAAGATTTATCGATTAGATCATTACCAAAAAAAGGTTAAAATTATCCTGAAAAGTCCTCCCAAAGAACCATTTGTTAAAAAAACTTAATTCAACACACTATTATCCTGCCATATACAACTTATTTTTATATCTTTTATTCTCTGCTATACATATTCTCAGAATGAGGTGCCCATAAGAAATGAAACCAGAGCTATTTAAAATAAGGAGACCTAATTTTCTACTATTAATCAACTGAATGCATTCCCTTTAAGCCCCTCGTATGAGATGATGTCATAATCCATATATGATATAGTTTTAGCAATTAGATAGTTTGAGCATCATAATTTTAGTGAATACATCGCCAACATTTTATTAAGTTAATATAAACATTCAGGTATTTTTCAACAGTTTTACTCTTTTATTTATTTTTTATCTATAATTTTAATATTTATTTTTATTAACAATCTCAGTTTCAATTGCCAAATTTAAAAATATTTTACATCTCTTTAATAAACTTTGCTATATTCAGATGTTAATAGGAAACCAAACCTAGCTATCCATAAATTAAAAAACCTCTCTGCTATGTCATAACTATTTTTGGTTTCGCTTAACCCCTTAATATAGACAATTAAACTAATAAAAACTTATATCTGCCTAATAACAATAATTTTACTTGATTGAAACTGAGACAAGATTTATCGATTAGATCATTACCAAAAAAAGGTTAAAATTATCCTGAAAAGTCCTCCCAAAGAACCATTTGTTAAAAAAACTTAATTCAACACACTATTATCCTGCCATATACAACTTATTTTTATATCTTTTATTCTCTGCTATACATATTCTCAGAATGAGGTGCCCATAAGAAATGAAACCAGAGCTATTAAAAATAAGGAGTCCTAATTTTCTACTATGAATAAGCTGAATCCATTCAGTCCCTCGTATGGGATGATACATATATGCAATAGTTTTTATGATATTACCAAAAAAGGGTTAAAATTATATCGAAAAGTCCTCCCAAAGAGCGATTTGTTAAAAAAATTAATTCAACACACTATTAACTTTTTGCATAATACAACTTATTTTTTTATATCTTTTATTCTCTCCTATACATATTCCTAGAATAAGGTGCCCATAACTATGAAACCAGAGCTATTTAAAATAAGGAGACCTAATTTTCTACTATTAATCAACTGAATGCATTCCCTTTAAGCCCCTCGTATGAGATGATGTCATAATCCATATATGATATAGTTTTAGCAATTAGATAGTTTAAGCATCATAATTTTAGTGAATACATCGCCAACATTTTATTAAGTTAATATAAACATTCAGGTATTTTTCAACAGTTTTACTCTTTTATTTATTTTTTATCTATAATTTTAATATTTATTTTTATTAGCAATCTCAGTTTCAATTGCCAAATTTAAAAATATTTTACATCTCTTTAATAAACTTTGCTATATTCAGATGTTAATAGGAAACCAAACCTAGCTATCCATAAATTAAAAAACCTCTCTGCTATGTCATAACTATTTTTGGTTTCGCTTAACCCCTTAATATAGACAATTAAACTAATAAAAACTTATATCTGCCTAATAACAATAATTTTACTTGATTGAAACTGAGACAAGATTTATCGATTAGATCATTACCAAAAAAAGGTTAAAATTATCATGAAAAGTCCTCCCAAAGAACCATTTGTTAAAAAAACTTAATTCAACACACTATTATCCTGCCATATACAACTTTTTTTTATATCTTTTATTCTCTGCTATACATATTCTCAGAATGAGGTGCCCATAAGAAATGAAACCAGAGCTATTAAAAATAAGGAGTCCTAATTTTCTACTATGAATAAGCTGAATGCATTTACTTAAGTCCCCCGTATGATATGATACATATAAAAAGTCCTCCCAAAGAGCAATTTGTTAAAAAGAATTTATTCAACACGCTAATTAAAATTTTGCATAATACAACTTATTTTTATATCTTTTATTCTCTGCTATACATATTCTCAGAATGAGGTGCCCATAAGAAATGAAACAAGAGCTATTAAAAATAAGGAGTCCTAATTTTCTACTATGAATAAGCTGAATGCATTTACTTAAGTCCCCTGTATGGGATGATACATATATGCAATAGTTTTTAAGATATTACCAAAAAAAGGATAAAATTTTCCTGAAAAGTCCTCCCAAAGAGCCATTTGTTAAAAAAATTAATTCAACACACTATTAACTTTTTGCATAATACAACTTATTTTTTTATATCTTTTATTCTCTCCTATACATATTCTCAGAATAATGTGGCAATAAGAAATGAAACCAGAGCTATTAAAAATAAGGAGTCCTAATTTTCTACTATGAATAAGTTGAATGCATTCACTTAAGTCCCTCGTATGAGATGATACATATATGCAATACTTTTTTAAATATTACCAAAAAAAGGTTAAAGTTATCCCGAAAAGACCTCCCATTGAGCAATTTGTTAAAAAAAATTAATTCAACACGCTATTATCCTTCCCTATACAACTTATTTTTATATCTTTTATTCTCTCCTATACATATTCCTAGAATAAGGTGCCCATAACTATGAAACCAGAGATATTTAAAATAAGGAGACCTAATTTTCTACTATTAATCAACTGAATGCATTCCCTTTAAGCCCCTCGTATGAGATGATGTCATAATCCATATATGATATAGTTTTAGCAATTAGATAGTTTAAGCATCATAATTTTAGTGAATACATCGCCAACATTTTATTAAGTTAATATAAACATTCAGGTATTTTTCAACAGTTTTACTCTTTTATTTATTTTTTATCTATAATTTTAATATTTATTTTTATTAGCAATCTCAGTTTCAATTGCCAAATTTAAAAATATTTTACATCTCTTTAATAAACTTTGCTATATTCAGATGTTAATAGGAAACCAAACCTAGCTATCCATAAATTAAAAAACCTCTCTGCTATGTCATAACTATTTTTGGTTTCGCTTAACCCCTTAATATAGACAATTAAACTAATAAAAACTTATATCTGCCTAATAACAATAATTTTACTTGATTGAAACTGAGACAAGATTTATCGATTAGATCATTACCAAAAAAAGGTTAAAATTATCCTGAAAAGTCCTCCCAAAGAACCATTTGTTAAAAAAACTTAATTCAACACACTATTATCCTGCCCTATACAACTTATTTTTATATCTTTTATTCTCTGCTATACATATTCTCAGAATGAGGTGCCCATAGAATATGAAACCAGAGCTATTTAAAATAAGGAGTCCTAATTTTCTACTATTAATCAAGCTGAATGCATTCCCTTTAAGTCCCCCGTATGAGGATGATGTCATAATCCATATATGCATATAGTTTTTAACAATTAGATTGTTTAAGCGGCATAATTTTAGTAAATACATCGCGAACATTTTATTAAGTTAATATAAACATTTAGGTATTCTTTCAACAGTTTTCACTCTTTTATTTATTTTTTATCTATAATTTTAATATTTATTTATTTTTATTAACAATCTCAGTTTGAATAGCCAAATTTTAAAATATTTTACATCTCTTTAATAAACTTTGCTATATTTAGATGTTAATAAGAAACCAAACCTAGCTATCCATAAATTAAAAAACCTCTCTGCTATGTCATAACTATTTTTGGTTTCGCTTAACCCCTTAATATAGACAATTAAACTAATAAAAACTTATATCTGCCTAATAACAATAATTTTACTTGATTGAAACTGAGACAAGATTTATCGATTAGATCATTACCAAAAAAAGGTTAAAATTATCCTGAAAAGTCCTCCCAAAGAACCATTTGTTAAAAAAACTTAATTCAACACACTATTATCCTGCCCTATACAACTTATCATTGAAACTGAGACAAGATTTATCGATTAGATCATTACCAATAACAGAATAAAATTATCCCGAAAAGTCCTCCCAAAGAGCCGTTTGTTAAAAAAACTTAATGTAACACACTATTATCCTGCTCTATACAACTTATTTTTACATCTTTTATTCTCTGCTATACATATTCTCAGAATGAGGTGCCCATAAGAAATGAAACCAGAGCTATTTAAAATAAGGAGACCTAATTTTCTACTATTAATCAACTGAATGCATTCCCTTTAAGCCCCTCGTATGAGATGATGTCATAATCCATATATGATATAGTTTTAGCAATTAGATAGTTTGAGCATCATAATTTTAGTGAATACATCGCCAACATTTTATTAAGTTAATATAAACATTCAGGTATTTTTCAACAGTTTTACTCTTTTATTTATTTTTTATCTATAATTTTAATATTTATTTTTATTAACAATCTCAGTTTCAATTGCCAAATTTAAAAATATTTTACATCTCTTTAATAAACTTTGCTATATTCAGATGTTAATAGGAAACCAAACCTAGCTATCCATAAATTAAAAAACCTCTCTGCTATGTCATAACTATTTTTGGTTTCGCTTAACCCCTTAATATAGACAATTAAACTAATAAAAACTTATATCTGCCTAATAACAATAATTTTACTTGATTGAAACTGAGACAAGATTTATCGATTAGATCATTACCAAAAAAAGGTTAAAATTATCCTGAAAAGTCCTCCCAAAGAACCATTTGTTAAAAAAACTTAATTCAACACACTATTATCCTGCCATATACAACTTATTTTTATATCTTTTATTCTCTGCTATACATATTCTCAGAATGAGGTGCCCATAAGAAATGAAACCAGAGCTATTAAAAATAAGGAGTCCTAATTTTCTACTATGAATAAGCTGAATGCATTTACTTAAGTCCCCGTATGAGGATGATGTCATAATCCATATATGCAATAGTTTTTAACAATTAGATAGTTTAAGCGGCATAATTTTAGTAAATACATCGTGAACATTTTATTAAGTTAATATAAACATTTAGTTATTTTTCAACAGTTTTACTTTTTTATATATTTATTATTTAATAATTTTAATATTTATTTTTATTAACAATCTCAGTTTGAATAGCCAAATTTTAAAATATTTTACATCTCTTTAATAAACTTTGCTATATTTAGATGTTAATAAGAAACCAAACCTAGCCATCCATAAATTTAAAATCTCTCTACTATGTCATAACTATTTTTGGTTTCGCTTAACCCCTTAATATAGACAATTGAACTAATAAAAACTGATATCTGCTTAATAACAATAATTTTACTTGATTGAAACTGAGACAAGATTTATCGATTAGATCATTACCAAAAAAAGGTTAAAATTATCCTGAAAAGTCCTCCCAAAGAACCATTTGTTAAAAAAAACTTAATTCAACACACTATTATCCTGCCCTATACAACTTATCATTGAAACTGAGACAAGATTTATCGATTAGATCATTACCAATAACAGAATAAAATTATCCCGAAAAGTCCTCCCAAAGAGCCGTTTGTTAAAAAAACTTAATTCAACACGCTATTATCCTTCCCTATACAACTTATTTTTATATCTTTTATTCTCTCCTATACATATTCTCAGAATGAGGTGCCCATAAGAAATGAAACCAGAGCTATTAAAAATAAGGAGACCTAATTTTCTACTATTAATAAGCTGAATGCATTCCCTTAAGTCCCCTCGTATGAGGATGATGTCATAATCCATATATGCATATAGTTTTTAACAATTAGATTGTTTAAGCAGTCATAATTTTAGTGAATACATCGCGAACATTCTATTAAGTTAATATAAACATTCAGGTATTTTTCAACAGTTTTACTCTTTTATTTATTTTTTATCTATAATTTTAATATTTATTTTTATTAACAATCTCAGTTTCAATTGCCAAATTTAAAAATATTTTACATCTCTTTAATAAACTTTGCTATATTCAGATGTTAATAGGAAACCAAACCTAGCTATCCATAAATTAAAAAACCTCTCTGCTATGTCATAACTATTTTTGGTTTCGCTTAACCCCTTAATATAGACAATTAAACTAATAAAAACTTATATCTGCCTAATAACAATAATTTTACTTGATTGAAACTGAGACAAGATTTATCGATTAGATCATTACCAAAAAAAGGTTAAAATTATCCTGAAAAGTCCTCCCAAAGAACCATTTGTTAAAAAAACTTAATTCAACACACTATTATCCTGCCATATACAACTTATTTTTATATCTTTTATTCTCTGCTATACATATTCTCAGAATGAGGTGCCCATAAGAAATGAAACCAGAGCTATTAAAAATAAGGAGTCCTAATTTTCTACTATGAATAAGCTGAATGCATTTACTTAAGTCCCCTGTATGGGATGATACATATATGCAATAGTTTTTAAGATATTACCAAAAAAAGGTTAAAATTTTCCTGAAAAGTCCTCCCAAAGAGCCATTTGTTAAAAAAATTAATTCAACACACTATTAACTTTTTGCATAATACAACTTATTTTTTTATATCTTTTATTCTCTCCTATACATATTCTCAGAATAATGTGGCAATAAGAAATGAAACCAGAGCTATTAAAAATAAGGAGTCCTAATTTTCTACTATGAATAAGTTGAATGCATTCACTTAAGTCCCTCGTATGAGATGATACATATATGCAATACTTTTTTAAATATTACCAAAAAAAGGTTAAAGTTATCCCGAAAAGACCTCCCAATGAGCAATTTGTTAAAAAAAATTAATTCAACACGCTATTATCCTGCCCTATACAACTTATTTTTATATCTTTTATTCTCTCCTATACATATTCTCAGAATAAGGTGCCCATAAGAAATGAAACCAGAGCTATTAAAAATAAGGAAACCTAATTTTCTACTATTAATAAGCTGTATGCATTCCCTTAAGTCAATCGTATGAGGATGATGTCATAATCCATATATGCAATAGTTTTTGACAATTAGATAGTTTAAGCGGCATAATTTAAGTAAATACATCGCGAACATTTTACTAAGTTAATATAAACATTTAGGTATTTTTCAACAGTTTTACTCTTTTATTTATTTTTTATCTATAATTTTAATATTTATTTTTATTAACAATCTCAGTTTCAATTGCCAAATTTTAAAATATTTTACATCTCTTTAATAAACTTTGCTATATTCAGATGTTAATAGGAAACCAAACCTAGCTATCCAAAAATTAAAAAACCTCTCTGCTATGTCATAACTATTTTTGGTTTCCCTTAACCCCTTACTATAGACAATTGAACTAATAAAAGCAGATATCTGTTTAATAACAATAATTTTACTTGATTGAAACTGAGACAAGATTTATCGATTAGATCATTACTAAAAAAAGATTAAAATTATCCAGAAAAGTCCTCCCAAAGAGCCATTTGTTAAAAAAACTTAAATCAAAATGCTATAATCCTGCCGTATATAACTTATTTTTATATCGTTTATTCTCTCCTATACATATTCTCAGAATAAGGTACCCATAAGAAATGAAACCAGAGCTATTAAAAATAAGGAGACCTAATTTTCTACTATGATTAAGCTGAGTGCATTTCCTTAAGTCCCTCATATAAGATGATGTCATAATCCATATAAGCAATAGCTTTTAACAATTAGATAGTTTAAGCGGCATAGTTTTAGTAAATACATCGTGAACATTTTATTAAGTTAATATAGACATTTAGTTATTTTTCAACAGTTTTACTTTTTTATTTATTTTTTATCTATAATTTTAATATTTATTTTTATTAACAATCTCAGTTTCAATTGCCAATTTAAAAATATTTTACATCTCTTTAATAAACTTTGCTATATTCAGATGTTAATAGGAAACCAAACCTAGCTATCCATAAATTAAAAAACCTCTCTGCTATGTCATAACTATTTTTGGTTTCGCTTAACCCCTTAATATAGACAATTGAACTAATAAAAACTGATATCTGTTTAATAACAATAATTTTACTTGATTGAAACTGAGACAAGATTTATCGATTAGATCGATCATTACCAAAAAAAGGTTAAAATTATCCTGAAAAGTCCTCCCAAAGAACCATTTGTTAAAAAAACTTAATTCAACACACTATTATCCTGCCCTATACAACTTATTTTTATATCTTTTATTCTCTGCTATACATATTCTCAGAATGAGGTGCCCATAAGAAATGAAACCAGAGCTATTAAAAATAAGGAGTCCTAATTTTCTACTATGAATAAGCTGAATGCATTTACTTAAGTCCCCCGTATGAGGATGATGTCAGAATCCATATATGCAATAGTTTTTAACAATTAGATTGTTTAAGCGGCATAATTTATGTAAATACATCGCGAACATTTTATTAAGTTAATATAAACATTTAGGTATTTTTCAACAGTTTTACTCTTTTATTTATTTTTTATCTATAATTTTTAATATTTATTTTTTATTAACAATCTCAGTTTCAATAGCCAAATTTTAAAATATTTTACATCTCTTTAATAAACTTTGCTATATTCAGATGTTAATAGGAAACCAAACCTAGCTATCCATAAATTAAAAAACCTCTCTGCTATGTCATAACTATTTTTGGTTTCGCTTAACCCCTTAATATAGACAATTGAACTAATAAAAACTTATATCTGCTTAATAACAATAATTTTACTTGATTGAAACTGAGACAAGATTTATCGATTAGATCATTACCAAAAAAAGGTTAAAATTATCCTGAAAAGTCCTCCCAAAGAACCATTTGTTAAAAAAACTTAATTCAACACACTATTATCCTGCCCTATACAACTTATCATTGAAACTGAGACAAGATTTATCGATTAGATCATTACCAATAACAGAATAAAATTATCCCGAAAAGTCCTCCCAAAGAGCCGTTTGTTAAAAAAACTTAATGTAACACACTATTATCCTGCTCTATACAACTTATTTTTACATCTTTTATTCTCTCCTATACATATTCCTAGAATAAGGTGCCCATAACTATGAAACCAGAGCTATTTAAAATAAGGAGACCTAATTTTCTACTATTAATCAACTGAATGCATTCCCTTTAAGCCCCTCGTATGAGATGATGTCATAATCCATATATGCATATAGTTTTTAGCAATTATATTGTTTAAGCATCATAATTTTAGTGAATACATCGCCAACATTTTATTAAGTTAATATAAACATTCAGGTATTTTTCAACAGTTTTACTCTTTTATTTATTTTTTATCTATAATTTTAATATTTATTTTTATTAGCAATCTCAGTTTCAATTGCCAAATTTAAAAATATTTTACATCTCTTTAATAAACTTTGCTATATTCAGATGTTAATAGGAAACCAAACCTAGCTATCCATAAATTAAAAAACCTCTCTGCTATGTCATAACTATTTTTGGTTTCGCTTAACCCCTTAATATAGACAATTAAACTAATAAAAACTTATATCTGCCTAATAACAATAATTTTACTTGATTGAAACTGAGACAAGATTTATCGATTAGATCATTACCAAAAAAAGGTTAAAATTATCCTGAAAAGTCCTCCCAAAGAACCATTTGTTAAAAAAACTTAATTCAACACACTATTATCCTGCCATATACAACTTATTTTTATATCTTTTATTCTCTGCTATACATATTCTCAGAATGAGGTGCCCATAAGAAATGAAACCAGAGCTATTAAAAATAAGGAGTCCTAATTTTCTACTATGAATAAGCTGAATGCATTTACTTAAGTCCCCTGTATGGGATGATACATATATGCAATAGTTTTTAAGATATTACCAAAAAAAGGTTAAAATTTTCCTGAAAAGTCCTCCCAAAGAGCCATTTGTTAAAAAAATTAATTCAACACACTATTAACTTTTTGCATAATACAACTTATTTTTTTATATCTTTTATTCTCTCCTATACATATTCTCAGAATAATGTGGCAATAAGAAATGAAACCAGAGCTATTAAAAATAAGGAGTCCTAATTTTCTACTATGAATAAGTTGAATGCATTCACTTAAGTCCCTCGTATGAGATGATACATATATGCAATACTTTTTTAAATATTACCAAAAAAAGGTTAAAGTTATCCCGAAAAGACCTCCCAATGAGCAATTTGTTAAAAAAATTAATTCAACACGCTATTATCCTGCCCTATACAACTTATTTTTATATCTTTTATTCTCTCCTATACATATTCTCAGAATAAGGTGCCCATAAGAAATGAAACCAGAGCTATTAAAAATAAGGAAACCTAATTTTCTACTATTAATAAGCTGTATGCATTCCCTTAAGTCAATCGTATGAGGATGATGTCATAATCCATATATGCAATAGTTTTTAACAATTAGATTGTTTAAGCGGCATAATTTAAGTAAATACATCGCGAACATTTTATTAAGTTAATATAAACATTTAGGTATTTTTCAACAGTTTTACTCTTTTATATATTATTTATCTATTAATTTTAATATTTATTTTTATTAACAATCTCAGTTTCAATTGCCAAATTTAAAAATATTTTACATCTCTTTAATAAACTTTGCTATATTCAGATGTTAATAGGAAACCAAACCTAGCTATCCATAAATTAAAAAACCTCTCTGCTATGTCATAACTATTTTTGGTTTCGCTTAACCCCTTAATATAGACAATTGAACTAATAAAAACTGATATCTGTTTAATAACAATAATTTTACTTGATTGAAACTGATACATGATTTATCGATTAGATCATTACCAAAAAAAGGTTAAAATTATCCTGAAAAGTCCTCCCAAAGAGCCATTTGTTAAAAAAAATTAATTCAACACACTATTATCCTGCCCTATACAACTTATTTTTATATCTTTTATTCTCTGCTATACATATTCTCAGAATAAGGTGCCCATAAGATATGAAACCAGAGATATTAAAAATAAGGAGACCTAATTTTCTACTATGAATAAGCTCAATGTATTCACTTAAGTCAATCGTATGAGGATGATGTCATAATCCATATATGCAATAGTTTTTAACAATTAGATTGTTTAAGCGGCATAATTTAAGTAAATACATCGCGAACATTTTATTAACTTAATATAAACATTTAGGTATTTTTCAAACAGTTTTACTTTTTTATTTATTTTTTATCTATTAATTTTAATATTTATTTTTATTAACAAACTCAGTTTCAATTGCCAATTTTTAAAATATTTTACATCTCTTTAATAAACTTTGCTATATTCAGATGTTAATAGGAAACCAAACCTAGCTATCCATAAATTAAAAAACCTCTCTGCTATGTCATAACTATTTTTGGTTTCGCTTAACCCCTTAATATAGACAATTGAACTAATAAAAACTGATATCTGCTTAATAACAATAATTTTACTTGATTGAAACTGAGACAAGATTTATCGATTAGATCATTACCAAAAAAAGGTTAAAATTATCCTGAAAAGTCCTCCCAAAGAACCATTTGTTAAAAAAACTTAATTCAACACACTATTATCCTGCCCTATACAACTTATCATTGAAACTGAGACAAGATTTATCGATTAGATCATTACCAATAACAGAATAAAATTATCCCGAAAAGTCCTCCCAAAGAGCCGTTTGTTAAAAAAACTTAATTCAACACACTATTATCCTGCTCTATACAACTTATTTTTACATCTTTTATTCTCTCCTATACATATTCCTAGAATAAGGTGCCCATAACTATGAAACCAGGGCTATTTAAAATAAGGAGACCTAATTTTCTACTATTAATCAACTGAATGCATTCCCTTTAAGCCCCTCGCATGAGATGATGTCATAATCCATATATGATATAGTTTTAGCAATTAGATAGTTTGAGCATCATAATTTTAGTGAATACATCGCCAACATTTTATTAAGTTAATATAAACATTCAGGTATTTTTCAACAGTTTTACTCTTTTATTTATTTTTTATCTATAATTTTAATATTTATTTTTATTAGCAATCTCAGTTTCAATTGCCAAATTTAAAAATATTTTACATCTCTTTAATAAACTTTGCTATATTCAGATGTTAATAGGAAACCAAACCTAGCTATCCATAAATTAAAAAACCTCTCTGCTATGTCATAACTATTTTTGGTTTCGCTTAACCCCTTAATATAGACAACTAAACTAATAAAAACTTATATCTGCCTAATAACAATAATTTTACTTGATTGAAACTGAGACAAGATTTATCGATTAGATCATTACCAAAAAAAGGTTAAAATTATCCTGAAAAGTCCTCCCAAAGAACCATTTGTTAAAAAAACTTAATTCAACACACTATTATCCTGCCATATACAACTTATTTTTATATCTTTTATTCTCTGCTATACATATTCTCAGAATGAGGTGCCCATAAGAAATGAAACCAGAGCTATTAAAAATAAGGAGTCCTAATTTTCTACTATGAATAAGCTGAATGCATTTACTTAAGTCCCCTGTATGGGATGATACATATATGCAATAGTTTTTAAGATATTACCAAAAAAAGGTTAAAATTTTCCTGAAAAGTCCTCCCAAAGAGCCATTTGTTAAAAAAATTAATTCAACACACTATTAACTTTTTGCATAATACAACTTATTTTTTTATATCTTTTATTCTCTCCTATACATATTCTCAGAATAATGTGGCAATAAGAAATGAAACCAGAGCTATTAAAAATAAGGAGTCCTAATTTTCTACTATGAATAAGTTGAATGCATTCACTTAAGTCCCTCGTATGAGATGATACATATATGCAATACTTTTTTAAATATTACCAAAAAAAGGTTAAAGTTATCCCGAAAAGACCTCCCAATGAGCAATTTGTTAAAAAAACTTAATTCAACACACTATTATCCTGCCCTATACAACTTATTTTTATATCTTCTATTCTCTGCTATACATATTCTCAGAATGAGGTGCCCATAAGAAATGAAACCAGAGCTATTAAAAATAAGGAGACCTAATTTTCTACTATGAATAAGCTGAATGCATTCCCTTAAGTCAATCGTATGAGGATGATGTCATAATCCATATATGCAATAGTTTTTAACAATTAGATTGTTTAAGCGGCATAATTTAAGTAAATACATCGCGAACATTCTATTAAGTTAATATAAACATTCAGGTATTTTTCAACAGTTTTACTCTTTTATTTATTTTTTATCTATAATTTTAATATTTATTTTTATTAACAATCTCAGTTTCAATTGCCAAATTTAAAAATATTTTACATCTCTTTAATAAACTTTGCTATATTCAGATGTTAATAGGAAACCAAACCTAGCTATCCATAAATTAAAAAACCTCTCTGCTATGTCATAACTATTTTTGGTTTCGCTTAACCCCTTAATATAGACAATTAAACTAATAAAAACTTATATCTGCCTAATAACAATAATTTTACTTGATTGAAACTGAGACAAGATTTATCGATTAGATCATTACCAAAAAAAGGTTAAAATTATCCTGAAAAGTCCTCCCAAAGAACCATTTGTTAAAAAAACTTAATTCAACACACTATTATCCTGCCATATACAACTTATTTTTATATCTTTTATTCTCTGCTATACATATTCTCAGAATGAGGTGCCCATAAGAAATGAAACCAGAGCTATTAAAAATAAGGAGTCCTAATTTTCTACTATGAATAAGCTGAATGCATTTACTTAAGTCCCCTGTATGGGATGATACATATATGCAATAGTTTTTAAGATATTACCAAAAAAAGGTTAAAATTTTCCTGAAAAGTCCTCCCAAAGAGCCATTTGTTAAAAAAATTAATTCAACACACTATTAACTTTTTGCATAATACAACTTATTTTTTTATATCTTTTATTCTCTCCTATACATATTCTCAGAATAATGTGGCAATAAGAAATGAAACCAGAGCTATTAAAAATAAGGAGTCCTAATTTTCTACTATGAATAAGTTGAATGCATTCACTTAAGTCCCTCGTATGAGATGATACATATATGCAATACTTTTTTAAATATTACCAAAAAAAGGTTAAAGTTATCCCGAAAAGACCTCCCAATGAGCAATTTGTTAAAAAAAATTAATTCAACACGCTATTATCCTGCCCTATACAACTTATTTTTATATCTTTTATTCTCTCCTATACATATTCTCAGAATAAGGTGCCCATAAGAAATGAAACCAGAGCTATTAAAAATAAGGAAACCTAATTTTCTACAATTAATAAGCTGTATGCATTCCCTTAAGTCAATCGTATGAGGATGATCTCATAATCCATATATGCAATAGTTTTTAACAATTAGATTGTTTAAATGTCATAATTTAAGTAAATACATCGCGAACATTTTACTAAGTTAATATAAACATTTAGGTATTTCTCAACAGTTTTACTCTTTTATTTATTTTTTATCTATAATTTTAATATTTATTTTTATTAACAATCTCAGTTTCAATTGCCAAATTTAAAAATATTTTACATCTCTTTAATAAACTTTGCTATATTCAGATGTTAATAGGAAACCAAACCTAGCTATCCATAAATTAAAAAACCTCTCTGCTATGTCATAACTATTATTGGTTTCGCTTAACCCCTTAATATAGACAATTGAACTAATAAAAACTGATATCTGTTTAATAACAATAATTTTACTTGATTGAAACTGATACATGATTTATAGATTAGATCATTACCAAAAAAAGGTTAAAATTATCCTGAAAAGTCCTCCCAAAGAGCCATTTGTTAAAAAAACTTAATTCAACACACTATTATCCTGCCCTATACAACTTATTTTTATATCTTCTATTCTCTGCTATACATATTCTCAGAATGAGGTGCCCATAAGAAATGAAACCAGAGCTATTAAAAATATTGAGACCTAATTTTCTACTATTAAAAAGCTGTATGCATTCCCTTAAGTCAATCGTATGAGGAGGATGTCATAATCCATATATGCAATAGTTTTTAACAATTAGATTGTTTAAGCGGCATAATTTAAGTAAATACATCGCGAACATTCTATTAAGTTAATATAAACATTTAGGTATTTTTCAACAGTTTTACTCTTTTATTTATTTTTTATCTATAATTTTAATATTTATTTTTATTAAAAATCTCAGTTCCAATTGCCAAATTTAAAAATATTTTACATCTCTTTAATAAACTTTGCTATATTCAGATGTTAATAGGAAACCAAACCTAGCTATCCATAAATTAAAAAACCTCTCTGCTATGTCATAACTATTTTTGGTTTCGCTTAACCCCTTAATATAGACAATTGAACTAATAAAAACTTATATCTGCTTAATAACAATAATTTTACTTGATTGAAACTGAGACAAGATTTATCGATTAGATCATTACCAAAAAAAGGTTAAAATTATCCTGAAAAGTCCTCCCAAAGAACCATTTGTTAAAAAAACTTAATTCAACACACTATTATCCTGCCCTATACAACTTATTTTTATATCTTTTATTCTCTGCTATACATATTCTCAGAATGAGGTGCCCATAAGAAATGAAACCAGAGCTATTAAAAATAAGGAGTCCTAATTTTCTACTATGAATAAGCTGAATGCATTTACTTAAGTCCCCCGTATGAGGATGATGTCAGAATCCATATATGCAATAGTTTTTAACAATTAGATTGTTTAAATGTCATAATTTAAGTAAATACATCGCGAATATTTTACTAAGTTAATATAAACATTTAGGTATTTCTCAACAGTTTTACTCTTTTATTTATTTTTTATCTATAATTTTAATATTTATTTTTATTAACAATCTCAGTTTCAATTGCCAAATTTAAAAATATTTTACATCTCTTTAATAAACTTTGCTATATTCAGATGTTAATAGGAAACCAAACCTAGCTATCCAAAAATTAAAAAACCTCTCTGCTATGTCATAACTATTTTGGTTTCGCTTAACCCCTTAATATAGACAATTAAACTAATAAAAACTTATATCTGCCTAATAACAATAATTTTACTTGATTGAAACTGAGACAAGATTTATCGATTAGATCATTACCAAAAAAAGGTTAAAATTATCCTGAAAAGTCCTCCCAAAGAACCATTTGTTAAAAAAACTTAATTCAACACACTATTATCCTGCCATATACAACTTATTTTTATATCTTTTATTCTCTGCTATACATATTCTCAGAATGAGGTGCCCATAAGAAATGAAACCAGTGCTATTAAAAATAAGGAGTCCTAATTTTCTACTATGAATAAGCTGAATGCATTTACTTAAGTCCCCTGTATGGGATGATACATATATGCAATAGTTTTTAAGATATTACCAAAAAAAGGTTAAAATTTTCCTGAAAAGTCCTCCCAAAGAGCCATTTGTTAAAAAAATTAATTCAACACACTATTAACTTTTTGCATAATACAACTTATTTTTTTATATCTTTTATTCTCTCCTATACATATTCTCAGAATAATGTGGCAATAAGAAATGAAACCAGAGCTATTAAAAATAAGGAGTCCTAATTTTCTACTATGAATAAGTTGAATGCATTCACTTAAGTCCCTCGTATGAGATGATACATATATGCAATACTTTTTTAAATATTACCAAAAAAAGGTTAAAGTTATCCCGAAAAGACCTCCCAATCAGCAATTTGTTAAAAGAAATTAATTTAACACGCTATTATCCTGCCCTATACAACTTATTTTTATATTTTTTATTGTCTCCTATACATATTCTCAGAATAAGGTGCCCATAAGAAATGAAACCAGAGCAATTAAAAATAAGGAAACCTAATTTTCTACTATTAATCAACTGAATGCATTTTCTTTAAGCCCCTAGTTTGAGTTGATGTCATAATCCATATATGATATAGTTTTAGCAATTAGATAGTTTAAGCGGCATAATTTTAGGTAACACATCGAGAACAGTTTATTAAGTAAATATAAATATTTAGGTATTTTTCAACAGTTTTGCATTTTTATTTTTTTGTTATTTATTAATTTTAATATATATTTTTATTAATAATCTCAGTTTGAATTGCCAAAATTTAAAATATTTTTCATCTCTTTAATAAACTTTGCTATATCCAGATGTTAATAGGAAACCAAACCTAGCTATCCAAAAATTAAAAAACCTCTCTCCTATGTCATAACTATTTTTGGTTTCCCTTAACCCCTTACTATAGACAATTGAACAAATAAAAGCTGATATCTGTTTAATAACAATAGTTCTACTTGATTGAAACTGAGACAAGTTTTATCGATTAGATCATAACCAAAAACAGATTAAAATTATCCCGAAAAGTCCTCCCAAAGAGCCATTCGTTAAAAAGAATTTATTCAACACGCTATTAACCTTTTGCATAATACAACTTATTTTTATATCTTTTATTCTCTGCTATACATCTTCTCAGAATAAGGTGCCCATAAGATATGAAACCAGAGCTATTAAAAATAAGGAGACCTAATTTTCTACTATGAATAAGCTGAATGCATTCACTTAAGTCCCTCATATGAGATGATACATATATGCAATAGTTTTTAAGATATTACCAAAAAAAGGTTAAAATTATCCCGAAAAGTCCTCCCAAAGAGCAATTTGTTAAAAAGAGTTAATTCAACACGCTATTATCGTGCCCTATACAACTTATTTTTATATCTTTTATTGTCTCCTATACATATTCTCAGAATAAGGTGCCCATAAGAAATGAAACCAGAGCAATTAAAAATAAGGAAACCTAATTTTCTACTATTAATCAACTGAATGCATTTTCTTTAAGCCCCTAGTTTGAGATGATGTCATAATCCATATATGATATAGTTTTAGCAATTAGATAGTTTAAGCAGCATAATTTTAGTGGATACATCGCGAACATTTCATTAAGTTAATATAAACATTTAGGTATTTTTCAACAGTTTTACTCTTTTATTTACTTTTTATCTATAATTTTAATATTTATTTTTATTAACAATCTCAGTTTCAATTGCAATTTTTTAAAATATTTTACATCTCTTTAAGAAACTTTGCTATATTCAGATATTAATAGAAAACCAAACCTAGCTTCCAAAAAATTTAAAACCTCTCTGCTATGTCATAACTATGTTTGGTTTCCCTTAACCCCTTACTATAGAGAATTGAACAAATAAAAGCTGATATCTGTTTAATAACAATAGTTCTACTTGATTGAAACTGAGACAAATTTTATCGATTAGATCATAACCAAAAACAGATTAAAATTATCCCGAAAAGTCCTCCCAAAGAGCCATTTGTTAAAAAGAATTTATTCAACACGCTATTTACCTTTTGCATAATGCAACTTATTTTTATATCTTTTATTCTCTGCTATACATCTTCTCAGAATAAGGTGCCCATAAGATATGAAACCAGAGCTATTAAAAATAAGGAGACCTAATTTTCTACTATGAATAAGCTGAATGCATTCACTTAAGTCCCTCATATGAGATGATACATATATGCAATAGTTTTTAAGATATTACCAAAAAAAGGTTAAAATTATCCCGAAAAGTCCTCCCAAAGAGCAATTTGTTAAAAAGAGTTAATTCAACACGCTATTATCGTGCCCTATACAACTTATTTTTATATCTTTTATTGTCTCCTATACATATTCTCAGAATAAGGTGCCCATAAGAAATGAAACCAGAGCAATTAAAAATAAGGAAACCTAATTTTCTACTATTAATCAACTGAATGCATTTTCTTTAAGCCCTTAGTTTGAGATGATGTCATAATCCATATATGATATAGTTTTAGCAATTAGATAGTTTAAGCGGCATTATTTTAGTGGATACATCGCGAACATTTCATTAAGTTAATATAAACATTTAGGTATTTTTCAACAGTTTTACTCTTTTATTTACTTTTTATCTATAATTTTAATATTTATTTTTATTAACAATCTCAGTTTCAATTGCAATTTTTTAAAATATTTTACATCTCTTTAAGAAACTTTGCTATATTCAGATATTAATAGAAAACCAAACCTAGCTTCCAAAAAATTTAAAATCTCTCTGCTATGTCATAACTATTTTTGGTTTCCCTTAACCCCTTACTATAGACAATTGAACTAATAAAAGCTGATATCTGTTTAATAACAATAATTTTAGCTGATTGAAACTGAGACAAGTTTTATCGATTAGATCATTACCAATAACAGATCAAAATTATCCGGAAAAGTCCTCCCAAAGAGCCATAAGGTAAAAAGATTTTATTCAACACGCTATTATCCAGCCCTATACAACTTATTTTTATATGATTTATTCCCTCCTATACATATTCTCAGAAGAAGGTGCCCATAAGAAATGAAACCAGAGCTATTAAAAATAAGGAGACCTAATTTTCTACTATGAATAAGCTGAATGCATTTACTTAAGTCCCTCGTATGGGATGATACATATATGCAATAGTTTTTAAGATATTACCAAAAAAAGGTTAAAATTTTCCTGAAAAGTCCTCCCAAAGAGCCATTTGTTAAAAAAATTAATTCAACACACTATTAACTTTTTGC
>OV725079.1:173339898-173441718 GCA_928085145.1 Nezara viridula | reverse complement strand
AAGGCTCATTTACACGGTGCCAGTCGCTGGCGCCAGTCACTGGTGCCAGTCGCTGGCATTCCAGTCGACTGGCGCATTACGGTTAAAGCTCATTTACACGGTGCCAGTCACATTCCAGTTGACTGGCGCATAAAGTTTACACATTCCCGTTAATGTAGAACGATTCGAGTGTTATGAGAGGCCTTTAAAATACGTCTTACTTTTACGACTTTTTAACCTACCATGCCAACGCTCAGTCTCCTTCGTCATGACATAGTAGATGGTACGGATGGTGGAGTAGGTCTCTTTGTCCATGTCAGCCTAAAATCCACAATCCTTCGGTGCTCTTCCGTAACCGATTCTCTGCTCATTGAATACCTCTTTGCCGAAATCCTCACAACTTCATCTGCCATTCTATTTGCTGTCATATATCGCCCTACTAGAATTGTTTTTGATGTATAATTTGAGATTTCTTTGTACAACTTAATTCCTTCCAACTCAAATCTCATCCTCTCCGGCGAATTTAAAACCAATTTACTGATGCAATCCTCCGATTATTCTTACCTAACAAGTGCCCTCCATTCTCTTAGCCTTTAGCCACTATCTTATAGTATCCTACAACTCTACCATATATACCAGTTCTCGGAGTCCTGGCTCGATCTGTTTATCCTAGATTTCTTAGACAAACTCCTGTATTTCAGCACCCGATACCGTTTCTATCCTACCACGGTCTTATCCAGATTTCTTACAATATCCCTATCCCATCCTTTTCTCCTCGAACGATATCCTTCCGAAACCTTAATTCACTCACTCACGAAACATTTTCAAACGATCTTGACGATATTCAATGGGAACGTATTTACTCCTCAAAATCCATCGACACCATGGTAGGAACCTTAACCACTCATCTTCACTCCATCCTCCACCAACATCACAAACAAAATCCTTATGCTCCTTGGCTGACTCCTGCTTTGAGAGAGTGTATGAGAGAAAGAGATGCTGCAAACCGATGGTTTAAACGAACTCGAGTTCCTGAAGATTTTCTATTCTTCGAACAGCTTCGAAACAGTACTCAATCAGCAGTCCGCCGTACCAAATCCAGTTAATACTATTATTCCTTATTGAACTCCCCTAATATCAATGCCACTTGGGCTATTCTTAGAAAACTGACCATTGGTAATACACCTCAGTCCCAGTCCATTTCCGTTTCTGCTGATAACCTCTACGCTCACTTTGAATCTCCACCCTTGTCCAAAGGTATTCCCCAATCTTCTCCTGAACAACTCCCCTATCTTATTCCATACTACTGTTAAAAACCTAGGTGTTACTTTTGATCAAACCCTCTCCTGGAAACCACACATCTTCCAAATTTCTCTTCGCAATCTACTCCATAAAACAGTTCAATCGCCTATGTTATCTCCTTCCTTCCATATAAGTCCCGTCAACTCCTAGTTACCTACAAATCCTTTGCAGTTCAAGCCGCCTCCCTCTGGGATTCCATCCCTGCTGATATTAGACACACACAATCAGTTTCCTCTTTCAAACCTCTCCTCTTTAAACACCTAGTTCTTTCTCAATCCATCTGATTACGAAATATAACAGTTCCAGAATAATAAAATATAATTTCCATTTTATCTCACTCATATATAAGAACAATCAGTGCCCTTGAAAGGTACTAATTTAGTGGCTAAATATTTGTCTGTTTATGTTTTGTTGGATATTGAATTTGAATTAAAGGCATTAGGTCGAAGATGGATGCATTAGAAGCAAAATAATAAAATATTAATACGACTATCATAAGTTATTACCCTACATTTTAAGCTATAAATTTAAGCGTTCTTCTATCATCTTCTACGATTTATTTAGTTAATATAATATTCTCTAAAATCTTAATTTTTCCGCCCATACAGATAGACATTGTCATAATTAAGATGCTTTTTATCTTTTCTGGTTTCGATTCGCATATAAGTGCCATACAAAATAAGAACAAATCTTTATCGTTTAAAAGTGTTAAAAGTTATGAATAAATACAGACAGATTAGTTATAAGCTATTTAGAACTAAAATAAAACACCTTATTGCAGTGTAATCTATTACCCATATCCACAATTTGCTAAGCTTATATTACGAATATTGGCGTTCCTACAGGATATATTATTTTAAAATTTTGGTAATATTACCTTCAGCTGATTTATAATTAGGCATAGGTTTTCATCAATCATAAAAAAAAAAAGGTAAATAAGTATTTTGGACAATTTGTTTTGCTGGTTAGTCATACCTTGCCGAGGGTAGGGGCTTGCCAGTGTGCCAGTCAAACAAAAATATTTGTTCTACTGGCATGTGCCAGTTGACTGGCAGACCAGTCTCTCTCTCGTGAACTATTTACTACCTACCTCGCTATTTCTAATAGAGGGGAGTTTTGTATAGGGCTGTTCAAGAGGTACAACCAAACCTATTCTAATTGGATTGGAGCTAAACGCACCAAAAAAAAGAAAGAAAAAAAAAAGAAATTTAATTTAATTAAAAATTGAAATGGTAAAGTATGTTTGTTGGTAAGAGAAATGTTAAATATTGTTTCTTACTTTTTATTAATTATTTCATTTTTTTTCTAGTTCCTGTTCCAACGTAAATCAATGTTATATCAATAATAAGGATGCCATTGATTTGACTTGAAACGAAATTCCCCGCAACCTCAGTATTTTAAACTATAAACATACTCTACTTATGTATTTAATATAACACGTTAGCTGCAGAGCATGATATCTCTTAAATGTGTTTTCCGACACTATCGGTCATCGGCGACCGACACTATTTATGAAGTTCCTAACGGCATCAGACGAGGGCGGAGGCATACATCAGTTTTGCGGTATACCGCTGTCTTTTAAAAGAAAAGGTGAACTAAATTCTCTATTCAGAGTCTCTATCTGTTGATTGTGTCTTCATTAATGGCCAGCAATCGTAGGAGTGAGAGGACTTCAACGTCCGAGGCCGTTTATACAATTTTGTTAATGTTCATCTTTATTTCATTGAAAAAGTGTTATTTTTAGGGATATAAATCATAAATATTGAAAATAATATGAGAAATATTTATTACATATAATTATAGTTTATTACATATGATATAATTTATACATTATTCGTGTAATTGCTCTTTAGATGTAAAGATAAAAATGGAATATAACAAAATCGAAGTTTCCAAATAAGTACCATATTCTGGAAATGCAACAAAAGTATAGGTATTTGGGTATTCACTATTACATTGGAATTTATTTTAAGAAAAGTAAAAATGAAAGTGAAGTATTAAGTTGCTAACTGCTTGTGATACTAGTTATTTGCTTCATTACTTCCTAGGATCTTTTTCAGTTCTTATCAGCATTCTCTGCTATCACTGTTTTCCTCTCTAACCTGAAGGCTTAATAAAAGAATGGACACAACCCAGACGTGGTAACGATGCTTGGCGCTGAGTTGTGAGTTCATCAGCGAGAACAGATAAGAATTTTCTGATCGATATGGGTTTTTCTTTTTTCATATTAAAGAAAATCCAAGAATCGACCTCCAACGTTCCAAACATTATCTCAATCACCATGCGTGAGCACTGTTCTGTCACGTCAGGAATATGTATCGGATGTCGGGGGATGATACCGTACGGAAATCATATTTAATCAGTCTCGAGCGGTATCGGTCCCAGGCGTCCTACACCTTTATTTCATATATAATGATTATTTACGTTAGCATCTTTACATCTATCCGGCTCCCATTCAAATATTTCTAAAAATGACAATTTTATAGACTTCGTAAGATACGCAAAATTCGAAACAATCCCGGCCGCTTGGCAGTCTAGACGAATATCGGAATCCGGGGACCGTAACCGTAGTAATAAGTATAGTTAGTGAATGTCTATTATATATATCATACTTAAAGCATAATTTGGAACCATAATGAATAAGATGAAAGCACTTGAATTAAATGAAATCATACTAAATTATTAAGACATTAAAGTGTATTTTTTTTCTATACCTTTAATTACAGTTTTTCTTAACAAGCAGATATCTCGTTTTAATAAAAAAATAAATAAAATAATAATAAAAAAAAGAGAATCATTTGGTTTCTTTCTACTTAATATTTCAATAATAATTATATGTGTTATTATAACACAATATTACTACAACTAGAGCCAAAATCTAATATTATATATTTTACAATTACTTAAATATTTATATAAAAATATTAATAACTTCTAACAAAGGACACGAAGATATCACCAGATACAGCTGAAACCTACAGAAAAATTGTGAAGTATCTAACGGAAACCAACGCGGATTTTCATACGTACCAATTACGGCAAGATCGAGCTTTGAGGGTAGTCATAAGAAATCTACACCCCTCAACACCAACCGAAGCAATAGAAGAAGAATTGAAAACTTCAGGTTTCATAGTGCGCCAGATTACAAATGTACAGAAGGAGAGTAAAGAACAGCCAGGAGTAAAAGTTCCTCTACCCTTATTTTTCGTAGATTTGGAGCCAAATCAAGGGATCGAAAAAATATACGAAATAAGAAGAATATACTACACAAGTGTTATAGTAGAGAAGCCATATCCTAAGAGGGAAATCGTACAGTGTCACAATTGCCAGGCATATGGCCATACCAGGACTTACTGCCATCATCTGCCGCGCTGTGTGAAATGTGGAGAGCAGCACAAATCCGGGGAGTGCACAAAACCGAAGCGGGATCCTGCAGTTTGTGCATTGTGCCTTGAAGGACATCCAGCGAACTACAAAGGCTGTCAGATCTACAAGAATATTAAATCAAGATATCAAAAATCCCGGACCCAAGAAGAAGCAGAGGCATCAAGAAGAGAACCTAACGCATCAAGAAGAGGACCTTCAAAAAAAATTGACCCAACGGTGTCTTTTGCACACTTATTAGGAGGTAAGAATGATGTTACTTATTGTGAGACCCTGCCGCAACAACAACACATACCTCAAAATTCTCAACCCCACCCTCAACATCCTAATCAAACTTCACCTAATCAACAGTTTTATCAACACCAAATTCCCCGCATTCCTCCTCCCTCAAATACCACAGATCTCACCAGTTTACTTACATCTTTCCTCTCCGAATTCAGATCCCTTGTTACTCCTTTGATATCTCTTCTCACCAATCTTGTATCACATTTTATCCCTCCCGCGAAAAATCCTTAAATGACTTCCAATAAACCTTTATCCATTCTCCTTTGGAATGCGAATGGTGCTAGAAATCACACAAACGAACTAACTACATTATTACTTGACAAAAATATTGACGTGGCACTAATTACTGAAACTCGACTAACCACTAAACAGCACTTCAAAATACCACAATACCTGACGTATCGTACTGACCACCCTGACGGAAAAGCACATGCCGGTACTGCTGTCATTGTACACCAATCCCTCTCCCATCACCTACTCCCGTTACCTACACATGATTTCCTACAGTCCACCGCTATCGTGATAAAAACCTTTTCCTTTCCGGTTACCCTTGCATCAGCGTATTGCCCTCCTAACCGATCCATATCCAATGCCCAATTCCGTTCTCTCCTCGACTCCTTAGGACATCACTTCATCTTGGGTGCAGACCTAAATGCCAAACATCAACAATGGGGTTCCAGAACCACGAATACTCGTGGCCGAACCCTGCTGTCTGCACTCAATTCCCAACATTTTCATCTCCTTTCCCCCAACTCTCCTACCTACTGGCCTACAGATCCCAACCGTAATCCTGATCTTCTTGATTTCTTTATCCACAGCGGCTTAAGTCCCCTCAATTGTTCCATTACACGTC
Source organism: Nezara viridula (assembly GCA_928085145.1). NCBI lineage: Eukaryota > Metazoa > Arthropoda > Insecta > Hemiptera > Pentatomidae > Nezara > Nezara viridula. The sequence goes on along the minus strand of OV725079.1, from coordinate 173,435,915 downwards.
TAAATGAACTTTCCTCTGACCATAGTCCTCTAATCCTTAATGTTTCACTTGAACCCGTTCCCAAACCTTCTCCACCGTCATTTATTAGGGGCCCAGTTAACTGGGACCTTTTCCGCCAAATCATCTCCGATAAAATTGATCTTAACATATCCCTCAAAACTCCCGATGACCTTGATAGTGCCGTAAATTCCTTTACTACCACAATCCAACAAGCCGCCTGGACTGCTTCCTTCCCAAAAGACTCCTCCAGAATTCCTAAAAAGACCATTCTACCCCAACACCTCCTTGACCTAATCCAAACCAAACGCCGTGCCAGATTATTGTGGCAACGTACCCGACATCCTACCGACCGCTGCTCCTATAATTATTACTGCAAAAAATTAAAACTGGAATTAGCCACCTTCAGATCACATTCCTTCAACTCCTACCTATCCTCCCTTTCTTCTCGCGACAATTCCCTTTGGAAAACCACTACCAAAATCTTAAATCCTCACCGCATTTCCCATCCCCTCCGACGAGATGATGGCTCCTGGGCAGCATCTGACGAAGATAAGGCTGAGGAGTTCGCCATTCACCTATCCAATACATTTATTTCACATCCGGAATCCCATCCTGCCCACACCGTAACAGTAGAAGAATTCCTTACATCACCAATCCCACTTTCCTTGCCCCCAAAAGCTATTCATCCTTCCGAAGTGAAATTTCAATTAAATAAATTAATCCCCCGTAAAGCTCCTGGACATGATCTCCTTACCCCTCAAATCCTTCGACAACTTCCATCCAAAGCAGTCATATTCCTTACATATATCTACAACTGTATCCTACGCACCACCCACTTTCCTCTGCTATGGAAACACTCCACTATTATCCTTTTCCAAAAACCAGGCAAACCTCCCAATATCTCAACATCCTATAGACCAATTAGCCTACTCCCAATCCTTTCAAAAATTTTTGAAAAGATCCTTTTGAAACGAATCCTACCCATTATAGAATCCCAAAATATTCCTTCCCATCAGTTTGGTTTTCGCTCCCAACATTCCACTGTTCAACAAGGACTCCGAGTTGTTGATCATATTTCCTCAGCCCTAGAAAACAAGGAATACTGTTCGGGTGCATTTCTGGACATTGCACAGGCATTTGACCGGGTATGGCACTCCGGACTGCTCTTCAAGCTTAAAATCCATTTACCTCAGTCCTTGTACCTAGTCCTCCGATCCTACCTCTCTGACCGCTCCTTCCGAGTTCGCTGTGGAACAGAATTCTCCAATATCTACTCCGTTAAAGCCGGTGTTCCCCAAGGCAGCGTCTTGGGTCCCGTGCTTTACATCCTCTTTACTGTTGACATCCCTGTTCATCCCGATACTTTTCTTGCAACATTCGCTGACGACACCGCAATCTTATCATCCAACTCTGATCCCAACATAGCATCCTTAAATCTCCAAAACCACCTCACCTTGATTGAGCACTGGTGTAATAACTGGCGCATTAAAGTTAATGAATCTAAATGCCAACATATCACCTTTACACTCCGACGCAGTTCCTGTCCACCAGTACACTTTAATTCCATCCAGCTTCCTTACTCAGACACAGTCCGGTATCTTGGCTTTCATTTAGACCGAAGACTAACGTGGAACCCACATACTAGACTCAAAAGACAAGAACTCAACCGACGATACGGCCAGCTATACAGACTACTAAACAGAAAATCCAAACTTTCTATTGAAAACAAATTACTTATCTACAAGACAATACTGAAACCTATATGGACATACGGACTTGAACTGTGGGGGACAGCAAAAGCTTCTAACATCAAACGTATTCAATCCTTTCAATCTAAAGTCCTTCGAACAATAGTTGATGCTCCGTTCTATGTAAATAACAAAATCCTACACCATGACCTTAATATCCCATTTGTCCTAGACCTTATTCCAGAAAAATTCTCCAAATTTCACCAAAACCTTACCTATCATCCAAATCCCCTTGCACAATCTCTATCCAGCACCACCCATCCTTACAATCCTCCTCGAAGGTTGAAGCGGCAGTGGCCCAGAGACCTTTTGTAAATAAGCATCTATTGGAGTTTTGGCAATGGCCAGATCCTCCACTCAAGCCCGAGTGTGTATGATTAGGTTAGTTCTTTTGTTTATATACATTTATTTTATTTTATTGTATTTATTTTTATTTTATTTTATTGTATTTATTATTATTAAGTTTCTGTATTATTTATTTATTTATTTATTTTTTTTTTTTTTATTGTAAATAGAGTGTGAGTGTGCTTTCTCTGATCACTATTATAAATGTCCTTGATGTGACAGAATGTAATATTTCTAAATAAACAAATGAAGGAATAACTTCTAAACATGGCTGAGATGGGTTGACATTTTTTAAATTCACATTAAAATAATATACATTTGAAATATGTATATTATATATATATTCAATACCTTACTACAACTTTTCAATGCCATTTTTCAATAAATTTAAATAAAATTTTGTAGTTGTTGAATTTATGAAAATGTATAAAAATGATAACTTTAAATCCGGAAATAAATTACGTGATTAAGACTTGTTATCCTGATTTCATTTGTTGTTATTTTAAAAGGTCCTAAATACATTTAGTTACTAATTAAATATACAAAGTTTACAGACCTCCTGTTTGAAAAAGCCCCAATCCCAAGAGTTTCCGCAAATAAAATAGTTTTAGGTTATGATGAGATCAAGCTATTCACAAAGTTACAGGCGGATGTTAATGATTTGATAAAAATGAGGCTGTGCCACGGACTATAATTTTGTATACATTTTTATTAAACTAAAAAAAAAATATTAAAATAACGATTTGTTTTGCCGGTTAGTCATATCTAGTTCCGAGTAGGCGCTTGCCAGTGCGCCAGTCAATCAAAATTTTCTTGCCAGTGCCTCGCTGGCCTCTCCAGTGACTGGCATGAACCGTTTACACGTTGCCAGTCGCTGGCATTGAGTGACTGGCGACCTCGACTGGCAAGCCAACTGGCACCGTGTAAATGAGCCTTAAGGATAAGTCTTTGGAAAATGAAGTTTTAAACTTTTTTTGTAACTTGTCCTGGCGCATATTGTGAAATCTACAAAGTTTCATTACTTCTCTATGGCCTTTTGTAAAAATTTGTAGTTTAAAAAAAACAGCAAATTGTGATGTGAAAAACTAAGTTACAATGACGTTTATAGAGATTGTGCCGTCTGCGAAAAAAAACGTAAAAAAGAGTTGAATGAATGGTAGTAATATAAATATAGAGAATATATAAAGCGTTTTGAGTATATACTACAGTATCAAGTAGCTTTATTAATAGAATAAAATTAAATTTTCTCATACGCTTTGTAAGTAGCTTTCACTTCTAGCAAAGCGCTTCTGAGTAAATGCCTGGCTTCTCATGCACTGAACCGGCAAATGAAACTGCTTACCATAGAACTAAACCAAAAATTTGGGGCTTTTATTCTGTTAGGTTTATTGACTGTTCTATAATTCAATTCGAAAGTTGAAAATGTGGGGGGAAGTCGTGGGTAAATTTATTGCAATGGTATATCGAACCAAATTTTAACATTAAATATGTACTAGTCATATCATTAATTAAATTTTTAAAAAAATAAGTAAAACCAAAACAGTTTTCAAAAAAATAAAAATCTCCTAAGAAAATTCCTATTATTCCTCCAAAGCAGTGAATATAATTAATTGTATATCTACTAATACAAATCAGAGGGCTGTTAGAGAAAAAAAATATAATCAATTTTAATATATTTTTTATTTATAATTTAATTCATGAATAAACTACTAAATTTTTAGTCGTTAGTTGTTTAAAAAATAATTAAATTATTCATATTTTAGGCAATAAAACTTCCAATTTTCTTCATATTTTTTTATTTATGCTTGTCGTCTCTTACGTTTCGAGACAATTTTTCCATCATCAGAGTAATATTTTTATTTTTACATTCTTTTTTTTGACAAATGGTGCTACATCAAAAAAAAAAAAAAATGTAAAAATAAAAATCTGATGATGGAAAAATTTTCCCAAAACGTAAGAGACAACAAGCATAAATAAATAAATATGAAGGAAATTGGAAGTTTTACTGCCTAAAATATGAAAAAATTATAAACGTAAGCTTCCTAATAAAAAAGAAAAATAAGAAGATAATTAAATCATTCGTGCTGTCGTGTCTAACGAATAAAAAAAAGTTGATTAGTCGTGAATTTTCTTATGAATTAAAATATACTCTTCATGTATCAGTCGGATAATTTTCACCCAACGTTGTAAAGCACCAAATAAGCATTTAATTAGCAATAGAATAAATTGTATTTTCAAAACTCCATTTCAAAAAAATTTAATATTTATCTGCTTAAGTGTATACATTTTTTTTTATATTTAAACTTACACTAATTCATTGTTATACTCAAGACCTATTTTATGTTGCAAAAGAGTTTCTAATTGTCTCCTTAAGAGTTTAGAAGTCTGTACAGAAACCATACAGGATATTTTCTTTCTTTATTAAAAATACTAAACGAGTTATTTTATATATTATCCCAAGTAGCAATATTTCAATTTTTAAAACTTAAACATGAGATTAATATTAATGGCAATCATAGCAACTTTCAGACTTACGAGAGACTTTCAGCAAGACTTACGACTTATCTCAATAACGGTAAATTGAGTTCTATTTATTGATTCGTGGATTAATGAAGCTCAATTTATAAACCTGACGACCATGTCATCATGATGACATCATTGAAATATTTAAAACATAATTCATTCCTTCTCGATCTATCGATTTTTTAATGACTTTGATTGTAATTGAAGCACAGTTTTTTTGAAATTCGCATTCTTCACTTCTCAATGAAATTCTCTTTCATTTTGACATCTCATTCATCAAAATCTATTGCTTTTGAGAACTAGAAAAGAAAGCCTTTCTACCGAGTTATATATAGTATTGATACTTGGGTAAACTTTTGTATTATTTTCCTGTCAAAAGACTGCCTAAAAGCGGTGTCAACACGTAAACTATTCCGTTGCCTTTTCTGGAAGAAAAGAAAGAAAAAAAAGGTGTCCTGAGAGTGAAATTTTGAAAAGGGACGGCTCTCTGCCACGACTGCTGACCGCTATCAGTGGGCAGTGATAGGAAGGAACAGTTTGGACGGCGTCCAGCAGTTGACAGTCTGTCAAATTCTCCCTCTCTGTCTCTATTATATATTTTCTCTGTTTCGCTTCGGGAATCTCTTTTTCCCATGGAGATCAGTTTGCTGTTCTTCAGAAAGCCTGTCAAGGAATAGAAGACCAAAACATCTTTGAAGTGAGTAGACAGGCGTAAAAATCGACAGAAAAGTAAATATTATGTGATAAAGTGATAAATAAAATAACAATTTCTTCTGTATTGGACAGATAAATGAGACGTTTTGATAATTTGGAACACTGCGGATATTATAGAATCTGTGAATTTCTTTGCCTTTTGGAAATGATAATCTAACACCTTTTGCTTTCATCTGCAACAAGAGAGCGCTGTTGTTCAAAGAGGAAACAGCTTTAATTTTTCGATTACTATAAAAATTGTTAGAAAAATTAATATCGTACTGTACTAAAATTCATTCTATAAAAATTCGTGATTTGAATCTGAGTAGAATCACATCCGTGTGTTATGTATTGAACATAGCAAATAAGGTTTTAAAATTATTATGAGGTGTAGAAAACAAAGGTGAACGAAACCGACTTCTGACATAAAGAACAGCATCGAGGAGGGGCAGAGCAGGTAGATAATGACCTACCTATACCTAGACGCTGGGGAAGACTCATGGTAACCGAGTTAAGTAACCGGTTCCTTTTTTGGCTGTTATCAGTTATTGTGGAGTAATAGGTTGAAGTTAAGAACTTTACTTGACCAACTGTGAATATTTGTATATAATACGCCGAGAAGTAAGAAAATATGTCTTCTGTTGATGTCCGGCATTGAGGATAGGTTTCTTGTTTTTTTCCGGCTTGGGGACTAAAGCCTTGGCCCTACATAGACCATGATGATCCTGACAGAGCTTTGATCCATGTCGAGATAACATCGGATCAGCAGATGCACAGATGGAATCTATCAACCACACCACTTCATATACAATAGATAAGTGTTATTCTGAACAAGAAATTTACCAATTTTAGAATATTTCATGGCAATATAATTATCAAAACAGTCCATCTGAAATCATGCCTTCACAGTTAATTGTTAAATTAATTGAATCACGTATTTTGTTCTTGTAAATATAATTTGTATATATTCTTTATTAAACATAGAAATAAATTAAGTTTTTTAATAAAGGCTATTTTAATTCTGCCACCTATTTATATCATGATCACAGTTTATGTGTGTAATTATAAAGCATGATGAACACAAACCAGCCTTTGAGAAAACAAATCAAATTAAATAATTCTGGACCAATCAATATATTATAGATCCAAATTTATTTTACTAATTTTTTATTAAACATTTCTGTATAATTATGCAGTATACGAATATACCACTTTTTGCAACAAATCGACGATGTAATGTAGATTGAAAATATAATTTGTACTGAAAATGTGATTATAGCTGAAATTATGTAATAGATTTTACTTATTTATTTCAGAGTTAATAAAATACATTAAATGCCGATTTTCTTAAACTAGCCTTTCAGACAATGAGAGTTAAACAGCTCGATCTATTGGCCGGACCAGTTAAGCAGATATCAAGGCAGTCAGCGACCTGTTATATAATTAGCTTACAGATTAATCCGCTAGGGAATAATCAAATCCTGAGGTAACTGTCAACAGGTAATGGGCTATTCTCATTGTCACCTGATTTGGCGAATGGTGTATCATTAACGTCACCATTTCGTATGATATGCTTGTCACCAAAGTTATTTTCAGTAAATTACTTCAATTCACTTTTAATAATGCATTAGTAATTTTTTATAACCTGAATTTTTTTTTTTAGCTTTAAAGATTTTATTTGAATCTGTCAACTTTAAGCAACTAATCTGCTGAAAATACAAGAAATTATGATATGTCAGTCATAGGGAAGGAAAGTACTCAGCAGCATCTCTTCCCTCACTTGTTTTAAGTAACGATATTCAGGGGTATGTCAGTTGTGCCCATGTATCTTATTAATCTGTTGTTGTGTCCGTTTAAATTTGTTGTTGGTCAATTGTTGGAAGGCAGAAGTCAGTATGTAAAGTTTTTTTAGACACATATGAAGGTGCTTTTGTTATGAGTCACAATAATTTTGATTGGAAGGTTTGAAGTTTTTGTATGTTGGTCTTTTTCGCGATACCTTATATCTGTAACCACATGGAGTTTCAGCAAGCATGTATGTTTATTCAGTTTCTGTCTCGGTTTCACTTTTGAAGATTTAGAAAAAAAAAGTAGTTTGAGTCGTTTCTTAAGTATCTTACGTTAAAAAAACTTAAGAATTAATGTCAAAACGAATTATATATATCCAATTTTTTTCTGTTAATTCAAGAGGCTTCCAATAGGAAACATTAATTGTAAATTGTTTAAATGATGTTAATTAAATTAAATAAAGTTAACTATTTTGAATGTCCAGCCGATACAAAATGGAAGATAATGATAATCTCCAAGAAATATGCCAGCGCAGAGTGGGACGAATGACCAATCTAGTTGGAAAAAACTCTAATACTTGATATTTTATTTTAATTTTAATATCCTACCAAAAATTTAATTTATTTATGTACCAAAAAAAGGAAATATAATATATATATGGATGATTTTATTTGTGACAAAGTATGGAGCATTAAGGATTTTACGAAGGATTTTGAAGTGTAATGATTGGATACGAGAGGAATCTGATGATTTAGTAGAGCCCCAAAGCTCGATCCCGAAAGTCCAAATAGGCCTTATTATAGTAATATGAGTCTTTTGTAAATATTTGGAAGTTTAGAGCGTTTGTCAAGTAAGTCTTCAGAAGTCGAAAACGTCTGGCAGTTTCTAGTCGTTTGAGTCTTGTATGAGGGTCCGATAAGTTAAAATATATCATAATTGGTAAATGGTTGACTGTCGTGGATAATGAAGAGAACTTATTTATGTACCAAAAAATGGAAATATAATATATATATGGATGATTTTATTTGTGACAAAGTAAGGAGCATTAAGGATTTTACGAAAGATTTTGAAGTGTAATGATTGGATACGAGAGGAATCTGATGATTTAGTAGAGCCCCAACGCTCGATCCCGAAAGTCCAAATAGACCTTTTTATAGTAATATATATGAGTATTGTGTAAATAGTTGGAAGTTTAGAGCGTTTGTCAAGTAAGTCTTCAGAAGTCGAAAACGTCTGGCGGTTTCTAGTCATTTGAGTATTGTATGAGGGTCCGATAAGTTAAAATATATCATAATTGGTAAATGGTTGACTGTCGTGGATAATGAAGAGAAGAATAGTTGGGGTGGTCAGTCAAAAAAGAAGGCATAAATAAATGAAGGCCTGAACTTCAGGTCGAAACGTCGGCATATGTAAAAATAAATATTATCATTTATTTTTGCCTTCTTTTTTGACTGACCACCCCAACTATTCTTCTCTTCATTAAAATATATCAATACAAGAGAGCCCATTCTTGAAATCGAAATTATTTTCATATAAAACGTCTCAAATAACCTAATAATGAAACTTGATATAGAAAAGTTAAATAAGTTGAACACATTCTAATAATTATACGGTTGTTTTTCACCGATATTAATATATTTTTTGGTTGCAATAATAGAACAACTTTAACTTAACTAATACATTGTGCAATTTTCCCTTTCTTGTCCTACTGAGTCATATTTCACTAAAACATAATTTTTTTCACATAGATCCCTTTGTTTTTATGGTACCTATTCAATTCTGTGTATCTGTATATATATATATATGTAGTTCTGCGCATGCGCTTGATTTGAATACCCACATTTCACGTCGTGTCCCACAGTTTTACTATTTTTTAGTAGAATAAGTGCTCAGTTTTACTTTTTTTAAAAAAAACTAGTTAAGCAGACATCAAAACAACAACAATGGACTAACACCACAGTGAGTAGTGTTGTTATTTACTGTGTACTATTACAGACAGTGAATTTAGTGATTTAGCGTCTATAGGCTTAATCTCTATAGCCATAACAGCTGACGGCTCCCCTCTCCAGTTGTGGCTCTGCCACGTCACTGGCTGTTTCTCAGCCGGTGGTTCATCCATTGTAATAACACGCAGACGTAGTTTTATTTATTTATTTTTTTTTTTTCCCTTTCTTTTTTTTTATATGCGATATTATCACCAAGTAATGTCAACTAAGAGGTCCCATTCAGTTGGCTCTACCCCACGTAATTCACCGCCTAAACAGAAAACACGTCGTAGTAAGCGATTAACACCCCCCGGAACTCCTCCAGCGAACACTCAAGAATCTGTGTCTCAACCACTGCCAAGTACGTCTTCACAAGAAATGGAATCTCCATTTTTTACACCTAATCCATACCAGGTGCTTGAAAATGACAGGGAAGAAATGGAAGATGCACCTATACCTCGAGAACCACGCCCACCTCCTATCTTTGTCAAAAATTTGAGAAATTTCCAGTTGTTGTGTACTCAACTTAATAAAATCTGCCCAGGTAGCTATACATGCCTAAACAGAATAAACGATACAAAAATAATACCGGCCACACCTGAAGCGTACCGAAAAATCGTAAAATATTTAACAGACACAAATGCGGACTTTCACACATACCAGTTGAAACAGGAAAGAGCACTACGAGTTGTAATAAGAAATTTACACTCCTCAACCCCAATAGAAGTGATTAAAGAAGAGTTAACGGCGTTAGGGTTCAAAATACGTCAGATAACCAATGTTTTAAAAGAAAATAAAGAACAACCAGGTGTAAAGAATAAAATCCCATTGCCCTTATTTTTCGTCGATCTAGAGCCATCGCCTGGGATCGAAAAAAATATACGATGTGCATAGAATTTTCTACACCAGCGTAAAGGTCGAAAAACCGTACCCAAAAAGAGAGTTCATCCAGTGCCATAATTGCCAAGCATATGGCCACACCAAGTCTTATTGCCACCACTTACCACGCTGCGTGAAATGTGGTAAAACACACAAGTCTGGCGAGTGTAATAAACCAATTACAGAACCAGCAGTCTGTGCCCTATGCCTGGAAGGCCATCCAGCCAACTACAAAGGCTGCCAAATTTATAAAAATCTCAAAGCGAGATATATGAAACCCAGGGACCCTGATGATACACCTAAACCAAGAAGAGGACCCGCTAAAATTGTGAACTCTAAGGTTTCTTTTGCCAAGCTACTTGGGGGTAGAGACCCGACTAATGTATGTGAGGCCCTGCCGCAAGAACAAACTCAACCCCAATCTCAATATCCTATCCCACCTAATGTACCTAATCAACAACAACCTCACCAACATCAAATCCAATATGTTCCTCCACCGCCTAATGCTACAGATCTAACCAGCTTATTGACATCCTTTCTTTCAGAATTTAAATCCCTTGTTACCCCACTGATATCACTTCTCACTAACCTAGTATCTCACCTTATCCCTCCTTTAAAAAATCCTTAAATGACTTCCATCAAACCCATATCCATTCTCCTTTGGAATGCGAATGGTGTTAGAAATCACATACACGAACTAACAGCCTTACTACAAGACAAGAACGTAGACGTAGCCCTAATAACGGAAACTCGACTGACTAAAAAACAGCTCCTAAAAATACCACAATACATAACTTACCGTACCGACCATCCTGACGGTAGAGCACATGCCGGTACTGCAGTCATTGTGCACCAATCCCTCTCCCATCACCTACTCCCACTGCCTACACACGATTTCCTACAATCCACCGCAGTCGTAATCAAAACCTTCTCCTTTCCTATTACCGTTGCATCAGCGTATTGCCCTCCAAACCAATCCATCTCCAATATCCAATTTAGTTCCTTCCTCATTTCCTTAGGACATCATTTCATCTTGGGGATCCTTTCTTCCAACTCAGATCCTGAAACAGCGTCCGCAAACTTACAAAGGCACCTCTTCCTGATTGAACACTGGTGTAAGAAATGGCGCATTAAGGTAAACGAATCTAAATGTAAACACATTACCTTCACCCTTCGGCGTAATACCTGCCCACCAGTTTATTTTAACTCCATCCAGCTTCCTTTCTCAGATACAGTCCGGTATCTTGGCTTTCTCTTAGACAGACGACTAACATGGAATCCACATACTCGACTTAAAAGACAGGAACTTAACAGACGATATGGCCAGCTATATAGACTACTGAATAGAAAATCTAAACTTTCTGGTGAAAACAAATTACTGATCTACAAGACAATACTGAAACCCATCTGGACTTACGGACTAGAACTATGGGGAACAGCCAAATTTTCTAACATCAAACGCATTCAATCCTTTCAGTCTAAAGTCCTCCGTACAATAGTCAATGCTCCCTTCTATGTAACCAATAAAACCCTACATCATGACCTTAATATCCCATTTATTCTTGATCTTATCCCAGCCAAATTTTCCAAATTTCACCAGAACCTTTCTCATCACCCAAATCCCGTTGTACAATCCCTATCAAGCACCACCCATCCCTACAATCCCCTTCGTAGGTTAAAGCGGCAGTGGCCACGAGACCTTTTGTAAATATGGATATTTTGGAGTTCTAGCAATGGCCAGATTCTCCACTCAAGTCATGAGTGTCTGTGGCTGTAGCGCTCTTACTCATCCTCCGCTGGTTTAAAATACCAGTGAAGTGGCTGAGGGAGAAGCGTAGGGATCTCCTAGGCCTCCCTTTTCCCTCCACATGTGGAGGGGACAGGATTGGTTCGGAGATCACCTGGCAAATTGTAAATAATGTATGTTTTATATAAGGTGTTTGTTTTACTTTTATTTCTATTTTTATTTACTTATGTGTATATATATTATTTTTTTTCTTTACTCTTTTGTTCTTTCTTCTTATTCTTTTGTTATTACTTTATTTATTTATATTTTTGTATATACGGTATGAATGCAATCTCTGAACTCTATTATAAGTGTCCTTAACTGTGACAAATTGTAATATTTCTGAATAAAGTGTTTTAATAAAAGTAAAAAAAAAAGTATATATATATGTATATATATATATATATATATATATATATATATATATATATATATATATTCGATATATATATATCGGATAACTAAGATAAAAACTTGTTCAGTGTAAAAATGTTTTTATTTCACAATCGGCTATCGGAAAAAGACGATGAGACTAGAGAGAGACCGTGTTTACGATTTCCCACGAGACCGGGCTGACAACTGCTGCCACTCTGGAGTTTATATATTTTTATTCTCTCGTATCTTGATATGTCGGGCGTATAGCTCCATCTGCCGCTATCCAAGATGATGTTTCTATCGATTTTTAAAAAGTGGGCTAAATCGATAGTTCACCTGTATCGATTGACTTCCTAAATACATATAAATGTATATTTCATTGATGAAATTTACAACTGTATTAAAATAAAAATATATCACACATATTTATTTATTTATTGCAAAAATAAATAAAGTTTTTACATTAGGAGATCACGAGACCATTTTGTTTTTAGGCGCTTTGGAGAGTTCACGGATGGAAGAGAGGATTCGGATGATTTTGAAGTGTATTATGGAAGGGTAGGTATCTAGATTGTGCCAAATCGGAAACATGCGGAAGATTAAGCCCATTACGAGTGATTTTATATGTGGTGTTCTTACGCAGAATTTTGGATTTTAAGAACTGGATACGTAAGGAATTCTATAGTTTACTGGAGCCCCAAAGCTCAACTCTGTAAGTCCAAATAGGCCTATTATAGACAAGTAAATGAGTATTTTATAGTTGATTGGAAGCTTGAGCGCTTGTCTTGTAAGTATTGATTTATTGTCGTTTTTGTTTGTGGATTCCATGTTTTATATTTGTCTAGGTGGAGTCTTAGGTATCCGATTTATTTAACAGGAAAAATTGGAGTATTATTAAACGTCATAGGTTTAAGGTGAAGGATAAAGGTGATTTGATAGGATTTATCTGTATAATACATATATATATATATATATATATATATATATATATATATATATATATATATAAACCTTAAGACGCTGTTCATCCCTTAATGTAAGAGGCCAAGTTTCGCATCCATAAAGAACTGATTCTAATTTTTAAGTTTCGGGACAAGAGGCGCGAACTAAGTAGTTTTGTCACAGAAAAATAACAAGCATTCCCCGCCTTCAGTCTAACCTTAATCTCTTCTTCAATTTCGTTTTTCCTAGTTATCGTAAAACCTAGATACCTAAATTTATCTGTTCAAACATATTACCATCTATATCGATATCACCAGTAGTATCGCCATTTCTGCAGCTAACCATATATTTTGTTTTATCCACGTTTATTTCGAGTCCTAGTTCTTCACCGGCTTTCAATAACGTTGTCTTATTTAGTTTTATAGTTTCAACGTCTTCGCTTAACAGTACCAGATCATCAGCATAGCCCAGCACGGATGTTGTCCCGCCCAGATCCAACCCTTTCTCGGTTCGCATTACCTCCCTAATGGCATGTTGTAATGATATATATATATATATATATATATATATATATATATATATATACATACAGATATGGAGTAAGTATAATAAATACATATAGATATAGATACATATAGATACAGAGTAAAGTGTAATAAATGTTATTAATTTTTTGAAATTTTCTTATATCAGAATAAGACAGTATGAAATAAGAATTTAAAATGGATTGGAAGCCATTTGGGTTTTAAGTATTTATAATATAAGTTTGATGCAGTGTTATAAACAGTGCCACTAATTTTTACTTTCACTTACCTATATATGTAATATATAGAAAGGGAAAGTATTGTAATCGCGAAAAAACGGAGATACAAATTTTGAGGTTTCCTGAGTCGAAATCAAGCTGAGTCCAAGTAATCGAGAATGAAGAAAAAAATATAAATAATACTTTCTGAAGACTATTATTATTTCTTAACGATTCACGTGTTTTCAAGAAAATTAAATGATATTTACTAAATAAATGAAAAATTTTAAGTCTTTTAAAAAATATTTAAACTCCACTTAATAGAGGCAATGGCATTGTTTAAAAAACTATTACATTGTACTTGTTTGAAAGAAGAAGTAAAATATAAAAATATTTCATGGATGTATAAAACATATGTTTATAACCTTACATACACTTAAGGTAGTTTAATAATTCTAGATCTGATATTGTATTTAAACTATGAGGTATCAATGTCCGGTTATTTCGAAAAATCGTCATGCAACTTTTTGGAAAATTAAATTAGTGAATAATTTGACGAATATTCCCTTTGTGAAATCCCAAAATTGTCTACTTAAAGTTATTGTGACAACTTTTATGGTAGGCAATAAAAATCTTTTACATTACATTTAGTAAACTTTACAATGGAAAATAACGTTAAATTACTAATAGGCGTATAATCCATAACATTTATAGATTTAATATACAGATACACTTTCAAATCTCGCTAGGTATATACTTGAATATATAGCTCAAAGACTGGTGTTATTTGGTTTACAAAAAAACAAAAAAAAACAAAAAAAAACAAAAAACAGATTGAGTAACGAGGTTTTCATTGTTGATGTAATTAATATTGTTTTCGTTATTATAATGGTATTAATGATTTGTTAGCTGTAGCTCCGTTAAAAACGCACTTAAAAAAATTCATAATAGCCCAACATTGCCAAAAAATAAATTTCTAATCAAAGTAGAACGATAAGTGAAAGTTGTGTGCTGCGCACCAGATTATTCTGTGTTTCTGGTATAGGTAAATAAGATCGAAATTCACAAAAACATACTTAATTGTTAACCTATATCAAAAATGCTTTTTCTCCCACGATTTATACATTTGAATTGTATATAAACAATAATGATGATTGAAAAAAATATATTTACAAAATAAGAATTCTAAGTTGGGAACCTCTCGGACAGGACTTAAGATGCTAACTTGAGGGACACGAGCAGAATGAGAAAAGAGGAATGAATAGGCATTATTGTGATTTACTTTGAAGTATACTTCAGTAAAGCAGGGAATGTTAATGAGAAAGTTTGTATGATGTAGGAATTTGGGGAGTTTGTAAAGCATTCTCGAGTGCCATACTCGATCAAAAGCACCTTAATATATTACAATCATTATAGTTTTCCTTTTCAAATATCTTATTTAAAAGTAACTGTTAACATTTTAATTTATCAAAGAAAAATACATAAATTTAACAAAAAATAACAAAGAAAAAAATATAATAAAGAATAAATAAAATGGCTCTGAATATCAGGTAATGATGAAAAGTAAAATAAATTGCAATCCTAAAGTTGAAGTTGTTTCTAAACTGGAATTATATTTGCATAAGTTGAAGTAAATGACCTCCAACCATCTTCGCTGTGTTTTTTTTTTTTTTTTTTAGAGTTTTTCTTTCTTTAGTTCTCGAAACGAAATTGAATTAACTTCCCAGATGGAAAAATTCTAATCAAAATTAGGTATCCTTTTTATTCGAAAGAAGTTTCTTTAATTATTTTAGTAATTTAAAAAAAAATGAAAATAATATGGTCCTTTTGATGAAAGGGGTCTTATGTGTATCCTTAAATAAATTCCTATTTTTGTTACTGATTAACAGTGGAACTTACATTATTACAACTTTCTGATCGATACTTGAATTTTCATTTGTGGGAGGTGTGGTGTCTGAGCGGGCTTACGGGAGTGCAAAATACGTGTCGTCCGGCAACCTGATACATGAAGCTAAAATGTTAACATACCTACTTCCTAACCCAGAAAAAGCCCCGTATAGCCGAAAATGCTGTACTTATACATTTACATTAAATTTGTATAACGGTATAGGAAACCTTCATAAATATTTTATTCTTCTTTTTTTCTTTTTGCTGGAAAGTTGTATGTTATTCTCTGTTTTTGGCAATAATCACTTCCAACCTAACAACAACAATTGATTTATTTGTTGTGTTTCCAAGTTTATATGTTTACGTTTCGAGAAATTTTACTCCCATCTTCAGAACTACAATCCCATGTTTCTTGGTCGATTCATGGGATTAGTTAAATGTAATGCATGTTACAATACATGTCAGAATCGAGTTGTTACATTAAATTTGTAATTACCTTAAGTCTAATGTGCTTCATTGTCAGGTTCTAAATTCATGTTTTTACAAATTATAGTATATGATATCCAGAGCATCATCGGGCCTTTAGACCATATATTGAGTGTTTGCCATGGTGAATACAATTGACCTTTTGATATGATTTTCTACTACTACTATTGTTGTTAAATGTTTATTTTTAATGTAGCTGCAATTTCATTTTTACTATATTTTAATTTTGTTTAATAAATCAGTATCATGTGTCCCTATAGGTTTTGTGTCTGGTTTTTAATTTAATGTTGTTCTATTGTTTTTTGTGATGTGCTGAAGCTGTTGTGTTTATGTTTTTTGTATTTTTACAGTTAGTGATGTGTTGTGAAATTCTTATCCCTAAGTGTTTGGATGTTTCTCCAATGTAGATTTTGGGGCAGTTTTGACAATTTAATTTGTAAATTACATTTTTCGTGTTTATTAAGTCTATTTTATCTGTTGTGTTGGTGATTTTAATTGCTCAGTTTTTTATTATTATATTGCCCAAGTTTGATTTCTGTTATGTCATAATTTTGAAACACATCTTTAATTTTGTTTGTAAGTTCAGGTATGTATGTCGTTTTGTAGCAGAAATTAATGTTCATTTTGTTTGTTTGTGACATGTTGTCCTGATTGTTCTGGTTTGTTGAATTTCTTTTTTCAAAAATTTCCCAGTCCGCTGGTGTTCCTCAAGGTAGTATCCTAGGTCCTATCCTCTATACAGTTTATACAGCTGACATCCCTACCTGTCCCAACACTGTCATCACCACATATGCCGATGACACATGTATCCTATCAGTAAACAATGACCCAGCAATCGCATCCCAAATGCTTCAATCACACATCATAAATCTAGAAGAATGGTGTCAAAACTGGAGAATTAAAATAAACTCCAATAAATCCCACCAGATTACCTTTACCCTTCGTCGTAAACCAACGACTTCCTGTCCTACAGTTTCCTTTAACAATACTCCAATTATCCCTGTTGAGCAAATCCGATACCCAGAACTCCACCTGGACAAACGACTAACTTGGAATCCTCATACTAGACTGAAGAAACCGCTCGACGTTTCCGATTACTTCAGCACTTACTAGACAAACGCTCTAAACTTCCCATTAATTACAAAAGACTCATATACATGACTATAATAAGACCTATTTGGACTTACGGAGTTGAGCTATGGGGCTCCACTAAACCATCGAATTCCTCTCGCATCCAATCCTTACAATCCAAAATCCTTCGTAAAATCCTCAATGCTCCTTACTTTGTCACTAATAAAATTATCCATAAAGATCTCAATGTTCCTTATGTTTCAGATCTGGCCCAATCCAGATACCTGTCCTTCTATAATAAACTTCAGAATCATCCCAACCCTGTCTGAAAAGAAGATGGCCCCGTGATCTCCTAATGTAGTCATATCATTAGAGTGCTACCATTGGGTAGTTACTCAGCAAGTGTATTCATGTCATTATACCAATTATGTCCAAATTTACTTGATATATTTATGTAATACAGTTGTAAATGTCATAAAGAAATTAAAAAAAAAAAGTTTTTTCAAAAATGTGAGTAATGAATTGTGTAGATTTCTTTTTTGTAATGTTCTCTTTTGGTGTTTTTTTGGTTTTATTATCATTATGATTTAGTGTTGTATGCAATCGACTGTACCAAAGTTTGTTGATTAAGTTTACAGGATACAAATTCTCAATAAGTATTTTGTATATTTCTGTTGAAGTTTTATTGCTTTGTGTATTAGGTTTTTGGCTGTATTAATTGTTTAATATTTGAGATGGTTTGAACTAAAGTTAAGGATTCTATTACTGGTTTTCTCTTTTTTTGTTCATTTGGTAAGTATCTGTCCTTTATCCAAAATTATGACCATGTCCAAAAATCTGAGTGTTGTTTGTGGCTTTTTCTATTGTAAATCTGACTCTTTTGTTATATTAGATGAAGCTTTCCAGTTATATTCCATTTCCCGAATCAACCAGAGAATAAATATTTAATAACTATATATAAACTCCTTTCACTTGTTTATATATATATATATATATATATATATATATATATATATATATATATATATATATATATATATATATATATACATACATACCAGTAAATACCATTTGTATATTATTAAGATATGAGATAGATTTTCTTTAGGTCTTTCAGGAATAAAATAAAATGATCTACATTCCGCAACTGGTTTCCAGCCGCAGAGCCATAAACATTGCAATCCCCGCCAATGGAGCCGCAGTATTAAGAAAAGGTGAGGCGGCTCTAATCAGGTGAGTTATCTCTGGAACGACTCGCTGGAGCTGGAGTCCCGGAGGGCCATCAATCCCCGACCTTATGCAAACAGAAGGCATAAATAAAAAGCCTCGAGGGAACTGCTTTTATTAGATTTAAACACACCGGAGGCCCTAAAGTTGCTATAAGGCCCTAAATAACAATTAGCCCCTGGCGTGGCCCTTAGTCCTGCTTAAATAGTTCTGGAGCAGCCGTCCCAGGAGGGCCGCTCTGTAGTGATAGGTCGTCTACCTTCTGACTAATAAGTCCCCTGGTGTCGAGGCAAGGAGTCGATTCTCGAGGGTGATGTAATAGTTCCTCGGTCGTTGGTGATGTTCCTGTATTAAGCAGAACAGCGAACAACAGTTTTTTGTTTTTAATTTTTGTATTTATAACTTTATTGAGTGATAATACTATCTCCTACATTGAAAGGCAACAAGTTTTCATTCATAAAATACATAAAATAATACATAGATAATAAAATAAATAGTACAATAATAATTAAAAATGATAATTATAACAAATAATAATAAGATACACATGATCTCAACGCAATTCATACCTACATGAGATATTCACTCGGTAAACTCCGAACCATGCATTGTCTCCTATAACTAGATCCAGTGTTTCATTTGCAGCACTCCAGTATATTCCAATGCTTCTCTTCGAGTCGCGTTACTAGTATTGATAAATTTTCTTATTTGAAGATATTAATTAATGAGACAGAGAAGGACACTGACTTCCAAAGCTTAAGATCCTAGATTCGAATCCGGCAGATGGCAGATAATTATTCATTCTGTTTCATCAGCTATGGATCGATCTTGGGGTCGGAAGACCATTCTGGGGCAGATCCAGCCTCAATAAAGTGAGTACTTTTCAATTAAATTGTTATTTAAGAGGTAATCTCTGGCGATTGAACGTCACATCACCGTTGATCTAGAAACAGTTAAGGCAAATATACTTCCATTTTTCTTTATTATTTTTTAATCATATCTATTACATCTGACGTTTCGGAACAATTTTCCCATACTCAGAGAATTCCTTATGCTTACTTGATTTTGTGATGTGCACCAGTTGTCGGAAATTATAATAATTGTCATATCTATTTAAATATAATGCTTTTTAGGTGTTATACATTCATTTTTTGTCCATTATCACACCAACCAACATATGGCTTCGCAGCTAGAAATTCTCCCAGGTTCACCCCAGGGCTGATGGAACTATTCTGCGATGAGTGGACACCCCGGGCCTTGAGAATTAGAAGATCAGTGCCTTACCACTGAGCTACCCCACTTTCTAATATACAGGGTGTTTCAGGGTTAAGCGGTAAAACTGCAAAAATGATCTGAGGACCACAAAACATTAAAAGAATTTCCGCTTAGTAAACGCTTTGTTTAGGGGATATTCACACCTAAAGATTTCGTTTATATGAATTATTTACGTTATATAAAATAAATAAAACCTATTTATTTGTTCTGTCTACTTTATTAATTAAATGTAAACATTAATATTCATATTAAATGTAGTTCAAAGTGAAGGTATGTCCGCAAACGCTTTGTTTAGGATTAGATAGAATACTAATATGGCCTATTATCCCTAACTGTATACAAAATATTGGCAACACAAGGATTAATACTATTTGGAATTAGCATTGGGAATTCTCAATCACATTTATCAGTTTGTAAGAGGCTTTCGCAGAGTACTCATCATTATGCCTTCCATTTATTTACTTTCATTTATTTATACTACGCTCTCCAGACCTGACCTGATACCACTGGATTTTTTATTTGGGTTGACATTAAACAAAAAGTCTATGGAAGTCCGGTCAATGACCTTAATTCCTAACGAGGAAGGATAATTAACCTTGTGAAACAATATCAGATATCACGTGCCGTTCTGCCACAGCAGCTGTTGAAGAAAGATGCCGAGCCTGTCTTAATGCTCAAGGAAATCACTTTGTACAACATTTAATATGAATTCAATGTTTATGTGTAATTAATTAAGTAGTTGGGACAAATAAATAAGTTTTATTTACTTAATATAACATAAATAGTTCATAACAACGAAATATCTCCTAAACAAAGCGTTTGCGGACATACCTTTATATCTTTTTTTTCTTGTTTTGAGGTTCTTAATTCATATTTTCTGTATGGCCACTTAACCCTGAAACACCCTGTGTAATGATTATGCTCTGTTTAATAATACTGTTTGTTATTCACCCTATAACCACCTACAATACATAAACAGCAATTTAATTACTCGGTTAAATATTTCCTAGGTTTCCTATTGGGGAAATATCGTTACATAAGATAAAACCTCAAATATTCTCCATCTTGCTAGAACAATCATATCATCTGAGTAGAGGAACCCCTTCTCTCAGACAAACCGCTCAGAATTAATTAACGTTATATAACGGATGCTGAAGCCAGCTCGCGGTCCTGTTTCTAAGAGGCTTCCGGTAATTTCCTCCTTAGTAACCGCTCCTTACGCCTCTCGTGTGGCTTTTTGACGCCAAGCCCGGTCATAATTTTAAACGACTATACGCGCACTTTTGTTATCACTATCTTATTATTATTCGTTGTCCTCATTCGTGAGCGTTATTAGTTATATCAGACAAACTAAAATTCATACCTAATATCTGTTCTGCCTCCTATGGTCCTGGTATTAAGGATACTAGTAAAGCGGCTGAGTGAGAGGGGCTGGGACTCCTAGAGTCCTGCATTTCCCTCCACGAGTAGGGAGGAAAGCTTGACTCGGTGTTTCCGTGAGTGAATGAATAGTAAAAATATATATTATTATAACAATAGATATTATAACAATACCAGACAATGAAATCGATGGTCTCTGTCCAAGTGATATTTTGTTATATTAATCCTATATTTGGTTTTGTTTTTTTATGCTGCTTTTAGGTAAAAAATAGTTTAAAAATTTGGTGCAGTGCGCGCATCTCACAACTTTCATTTACCAACCTCTTCTAAGCAGAAATAAGTATTCTCAGACAAATATACAATTTATACTAAATAATATCAACGAAAACATTTAGCGAAACCGCATGTGTATATGTACATAATATTGTTAGAGTCCGTATTATATTAAGCTTATGTTACTATGGAAGCCTGTTCTAATCTTCGGGCGAGCTAGGGACTGCTCGTATTCCTTTGGTTCCTTAATTACAACTATCATCCGTTACAATCTCTTATTTTTCTTTTAGTCAATTATCAAATTCTTTTATATTTAACTATTTTTTATATAAAGGATTAATGTGAAATGGTTAATTATTTCAAATACAAAAAAGATACATCAGAGGAAGCCAATATTGAAAATTAGCCTTTTGGATCCTGATAGAGAACATCAATGAGAATAAAACCTACATTATATTAAAAACTGCTTAATAATACAATCGACCAGGCTTTAGTATCAGTGACGCGGTTGAGAGAATAGCACAGGGATCGCTTGAAGTCCTGTTTTTCCTTCTATAGTTGGAGGGAGAAGCCTGGTTGGCTTGGGGTTTCTTGCCTGATTATACATATTTTATATATGTATGACTGTGTTTTTATGTTTTTAATTTACTTATCTTTAGGTTATTTTATTTTTTACTGTACATAGTTTTTGATTATTATATCACTATAATTATTGTCCAGGTGACTGATTGTTATATTTCTAAATAAATAAATAAAAAATAAAAACAATACAGTAATATATTGAGTTTAATCAAAATCGTTAGAGCCGTTTTTGAGAAAATCGTAAAAATGTGTTAAATCGATTTTATAAAGTACCACTTGCCGGTTTTAACGAAAATGTTGCTGTAACATCGAAGGCTTATAAAAAACTTAAATATTCAATTTCATTTTCATACGACTTTTCGTTTTTGAGCTAGACTGATAAAATGCACATACACATATCATTTTGCGGGACTTGGTTAATTTGATTCAGGAGACCTCAAAACATGTATTTCCTTTGAAAACTCAGACTCGAAAATTTTCACGATCGCAATAGTTACCCTTACTATATATTGCATATATTGATAAGTGATAGTGTAAAAGGGCTCTATAATGAGGACACTGACATCATGCTGTGACATAAATAGGCCAAAGTGGATTAGTCCCCAGCCTGTCGAAAGAGCTCCCAGCTAAATATTGCCGTTCGTGGAAGCTTTTAACCGAACTAAATTAAATTAGTTTAATTCTCAGTAGAAAGAATTTATTATTAACATTTCTGTGAAAATAAATGATTTATGTACCACATGGAGAGTTTCTCAAATAAGTATTATTAAATCATTATAGTCTATTCCTAGCACCAACAGTATTTTAATTATTTTTAACACTCCGAAGGTCGCACCGGATCTGAGAGATTCTTTGAGTGGTTTATTTGATATATTTTTATACCTCTTACTCTACATATTCTCCTGGTTCTTGGAGTCTTACGATCCAGTAGTAGGATGACCTTTGTCGCGTCCAATTTTTGTGCCAAAACTCAAAGATTGATGGTGTATGTGGAAATTTATCACAAGGTACAGAATGGACTTAATCCGTAATAAATAATAATAATAATATCACTTCAACTTTTATTTTAATAATCGAGTTTGTTAGATGTGTTCGGTTCTCATGACTCAAAGGATAAAAGAACAAATAATCCCTGGATAGCCAGGTCGAGCTATCTCTGATAGCTTAGAAATAGTTATCTAGAATGTACTTACTGGACACCCATTATCAAGACTTAGGAGACAATAACCGATTTCAGCAAAAGGGCACTTTCTCACAGATCTCTTTTTAAGAATATTAACTATTGATAACTATCTTTGCCGTCCTCTTCCGATTTCCCTTCACCCCCTTGCTATTCATGGGCATATAAACCCCATGCTCCTCTGGACTAAGCACTTATGCAGTTACCTTCTTGAAGTCACACTCTTCACTGTAGGAGACCATATATCCATAGTATATTACTCTGTATTTTAAGATGCCATTTGTAACAGAGATTATGAATAAAGTCGTTACTTATAAAGTATTCACTGCCTCCGATTCGTTAACTACGGGAAAGTAAAAAAATGGCAACTGATATAATTAAAATCAAAGCCTTTATTGGACTGTTATGTATTGCAGGTATGCATTAAGCCGGTAAAACAAAATCTGGATTATTGTGGGACTAAACTGGCACAATTTATTCCATGTTTGGTGTCGAAATATTTTTTGTCCCACAATAACTGTACGAAGATTTGATTTTTACTTTGGTACCTAAGATTTTACTATCAATAAACACGTGAATGCCGAAAGAAATAGACCGTATGGCACCTTTCCGGGACTTATTTGAAGTTTGTCAGAAACTACAAATCTCGTTATTCAATTGGAACAGACATGAATATTATTAAGCAATTGAAGATCTTTAGAGGTTGATGTTGATAGTCTGTGGTAACAGATCCTTTTTTATAAAATTATTAACATCCGGTGTAAACTTCGTAAATAGCTTCATCTCATCGTAACTTACAAATATTTTATTTACCAAAATTCTCGGAATGCGAGCGTTTTCAATCTGGAGGCGTTTTCAAAACTGGTGAATACCCATTTTCTTTCCACTTGAATCGTAAAATAATTTCAGCAAAAAGTCGGAAGATACGGTCCTTTTCAAAAATGTTGAGCCGTTTGGCGTGATCTACACCCAAAAATTGTCGAGATAACGAGGGTATATTTTTGTATTCCTCCTTTTTTGACGATTTCGTTCTCAAGTTGTATTACAATTAAAGCGGAAAGCAAATCGGTATTTATGAGTTTTTAGTACCTAA
The DNA here is from genome assembly GCA_928085145.1 of Nezara viridula. Lineage (NCBI taxonomy): Eukaryota > Metazoa > Arthropoda > Insecta > Hemiptera > Pentatomidae > Nezara > Nezara viridula. The sequence continues at coordinate 173,411,655 of OV725079.1, read as the reverse complement.
TCAAATATACAAAGTTTGTTGGCCACATTGCCCTCACAATGCTCTGCAAGCTTCTTGGTCTGGCTCCATAAGCTTCCATCGTCAGTTGAAAGATTTTTGAGGTAATTGTCGTAAGTCGTTTTTTTAAAATTCCAAATCTGTCGTTTAAGTTCATTGTTAGGTCTATTGAAAGTCCGTTTGTCAGATGGAAGTCCATCAGTATGCCATACTTTGCGCGCTCTTCTTTATTAAAAAAATATATTTATACTTTATTTTTTTACTGATTAAACTCAATAATTATCTAGAAATTCAAATAAAAAATATATAAGATATGATGAAATCCATAATATACTACTTTGCTTTGTCAATGTTAAATTAGATACTTTTCCAAAGGTAGGATTATGTTTATCAATTTTCCAAATATAATTTTCTATGTAATCTAGCAGTAAACATGTTTTCTACTGGATGATATTATTTATACGTCGAAGGGAAAGAGAGATAGCTGTCTAATTATAGTGTTATCACATCGGTATAATAGTAAAAAATAATATAATAAAAGGCAAAATACTAAATAATATATAAAGGTATATAAAGTGGCGCAGAAGCAGGAGGTGGGTAAGGCCACCGCCTTGGGGATTGGTGGATACCTGTCGCGACCTTTAAGAACTCACAGCTCCGGTGATGGATTGTCTTGGGGGGGGGGCGCCTGTTTGTTCCAGGACCATCTCATCACGTCTGATTTAGTGGCTCCATCTCTGTTCTCTCCGGAGCCCTTGTTCTATATCGCCATCTTGTTCAACACTAGGGGAATATTATTCATTATTTTCATCAGTTTTTATTAGCGACCGAATTTCCGTGTTATTGTACATTTTATTCTCTTGCGTGTAAAAACTTCAATTCTGCCCGGTTCATGATCTGTAGAATAACATTTTGAAATTTGATATTGGACGAAATTTCTCTTCGATTTTTTAACATGAAATTTCACTGTTTTAAGCTGGAATAGATTATTTATGAATATATTCGTGTGTTTAAAAATTTATTGATATATTTTACCATCTTGCCTATATTAAATTTATTATTTAAGGATGAATAATTTGGACAAAAAACTCAGCTGGAACATTCACACTCAATTAAAAAAATAAGAACTGACCAGACGATACAAACAACTGTCACATCTTTTGGATTACAGATCTCCACTCAATTTACTAAACAAGCGACTAATCTACACCACTATACTAAGACTTATTTGGACATATGAAGCAGAACTTTGGGGTTCCGCTAAACACACACACTCACAAAATTCAAACCACACAATCCAAAATACTTCGTAAAATCGTCAACGCTTTTCAAATCACACCATACACACAGACATGAACATACCAAAAGTAAAATCCTACAAACACATCAATTACACAACATTTCATTCTTCTTCTCTCAATCATCCAAATCCACTCGTTCTATCTTCCTCCCTGTTACCTGGTGAGCCTCGACGACGACTAAAAAGGCAGTAGCCTAGAAATATTCTTCTGAAAAGTTAACAAAATATCAAGAATTCAAGAAGATAGAATAAACTCCAACACATTTGCTTGATGCGTTCCAACGCAGTGGCAAATTTAATAGAAAATAAATAAATAAATAATAAAAGCATGAAAAATTTGAGGAAGATAAATAATTATCTGACGAGCAACGGTTCAAATTTTTTTAAAATTTTATTTATTCATAAATATAACAATGTGTCACGTGGACAATAATTATAGTGATATATGAACACATTCATGCCATATATACAGAAAATATAAAATTAACAAAAGTAAAATAACAATAAAAAACTGTGTACAATAAAAAATAAAATAACCTAAAGATAAGTAAATTAAAAACATACCTACAGTCATACCAATATAAAATACATACAATCAGGCAGGGAATCCTACATAAGGCTTCTACCTCCAACTATAGAAGGAAAGACAGGAGTTCAAGAGATCCCTGCGCTACTCTCTCAACTGCGTCACTGGTGCTAAAGCCAGTGGAGTTTGAGCGAGAGCGCTTAAGCCACATACACTCATGTCTTGGCCATTACCAGAACTCCAAAATATATACTACAAAAGATCTATGGGCCACTTCTGCTTCAACCTTCAAGGAGGATTGAAGGGATGAGTGGAACTAATGAAAAGTATGAAATCTACGGTAGATCAACTCCATGAATAATTAAAAGGCTACAAAATATATATATATATATATATATATATATATATATATATATATATATATATATATATATATATATAAATCGGACCATTAATATATAAATTACAGTAAATTGTAAAAATGTTTTGGTTTATTTTTATGAATTAACTATTTTAATTCAACCAAGAAAAGGAAAATGAGTTGTTCCAACTCATAATTACATTGCATTAACATATTTCCATACTATTATATCAGTAGTTTTCTGACTAATATTATATACGAATTATATACGGGCCAGCTAGTTAATTAGAGTATTGTTTAAATAAAACAATAAAATAAATTAACGCTGTGGCGTTAACACTTGTTGTGGAGTTTAGATTTTATTTAAGCAATGTAAAAGTAAATTAATACTTTTAGAAAGTAAAATAGTTTGGGCAATAAACTTAGAGAAGCCTGAAAAAAAAAGTATAAAATACTAGCTAAACTTGGAATATAATTGATATTGCCTTTTCGGAAGTTTTTAAACGAATCATTATTTCACCCTCTTGAAGACTTTCCCTGACATTATCCTTTCACGATATCCTTGGAGATGAGGAAGTATCTAGAATTACGACTTGCCAGTCACATTTCAACCGGAGGAACATGAAAGATCGCATGACTAGAAGAATCAATACAGTCTGTTCTTACTGACTGTGATGCCACTAAACTACCTGATACGTCACGATTGTGAAATCGTATAGCCGTATTTTATTAATATGGCGAAATATTTAATTAATTATTTATAGTTATTTTTCATCTTTTTATAATATTATTTTTTTTATTTTAAGGCTTCAACCATTAGGGTCATTTTTGCCTTATTTTCATTGACAATCAGATAGTATTTTCCAGTTTAGAACATTTCAGAAATGAAAATAATTTATCAATTTCATTCGTATTGTCATGTAAAATGAAATGTAGATAGTTTGTCAAGTCACAAGATAGTCTAAATGTTTCGTAAGCTCTGCATTCTATTAAAATGTATTTCACTGTCCGAAGAGTCCTACAGGTTTGGCACGTTGGCGAAGAATCACGGGCCATCAGGTACCCATGAGTAATAAGTGAAATGACCTATACGCAGGCGCGTATGAATTACTTCCTATCTGCGCTTATTCTTATTTGATGATGACCAAGAGAAACGTCACCCATGACCTCCCTCAAATTATTTTCGGTTACATTCGACCATATCTGTTTCCATTTTGTCTTCATTTTCTGTTTGATGACGGTTATAACATTTTTCATCTTTGAACCTTACTTTATAAATTAACCGAAATATCGATAACACAGAAAGTTTCTGATCAACCGATATATCAAATTAATCATTTAAATTGATATGATGATTAAATAAGATATGAATGATATAATAATGACTATTTTTTATTTTTAAAATAAAAATTAATGATATAAATGCCATATAATAATATCCGTACATATAGTTTCGACATTTATCAAATATGTTAAAGTGTCAATAAAAATATCATTGAACGAAGAGGGACAAAATTAACATAGAATTTTTAATAGCTTTAAGAGCACACAAAAATATGTATAAAATGATTATATAGAAGTATAAATTCATTAATATTTTTCCAAAAAAAAAACAACAAACGAATTTTTTTTAACTTTATTTTTTACCCACACATGTCAGTCTATTATCGGGAAAATACTAATAGTGAATTGATTGCTTCGCTTAGATGAGGAAATCCCTCATCTAGCTTCTTTTGAGCCTCCAAAGCTTGTTTTCGGGCATGGTAATTGAGAAAATGTCTTGTATCAGTGTGTTAGTATGTCCATGTAAGTTATTGTGAAATTTTTTGTAGTATGTCCAAGCTATTTGAACCGCCTACATTTCGAAGGTATGCAAGATATTCTGCGTAGTTCTGTACATCGTTTAGATGTATTGGAGGTGAACTTGTATAATCAGGTTGTGTTTTTGGAGATTCTGGTTCCTCTTTAATATTATTTAACACTTCGAATATATTAGCGATAGTAGCTTCAACTTAAAAAACGCTGCAAATTATTTTACAATGGTTTATTATTTTCAAGCAATTATTTCAAGCAATTACATCTAAAGTGACATTACATTCATAGCGACAAAGAAAAACAATAACAGCTGATTCTAATTATTGGATTAAACATTTTTCTTTTAATCATTGGTAACATCCTAAAAAAATAGCATTACTTCAGTAACATATTAAAAAGTCAAATACCGAAACAAAGGATATAACCTTTGCAGATTCTTGATAGAATTTCCAACATAAAGTTTCATTTGATGTATGGACCGATGCTGAAAGAAAAAGAAGTTCATTTTAGTTTTTTGTTTTCTTATAGTTTTATCTTTCATAGAAAGAGATAACAAAAAAAAATTGATTCAGGTCATCAAAAATTGCTTAATAGTAAACTGTTTACTACAAACTAGCAGTTTGTCTTTGTCAAAACCATTTAAAGGGCAGTTTCTAGCGGCCAAACAACACTAATTTGTGTTTTCATTAAATAATGGATTAGTTGTAATGTTTTAGGTCATCCTACAACTAACCAACTTTTATGAAATCTTCTTTGTTTAGTAAGCTTTAATTGCGTGTCAATTTATGTAATCACTACATTGCAATGACATTAAAGTATAAATTATATGCAACAGGAGTATTTATTGATGTTTCTCAAGCGTTCGATAGAGTCTGGCATCAGAGGCTTCTTTTCAAACTGAAGACGATACTCTCTCCAATCTGCTTTCTTATCCTTCAATCCTATCTTTTTAACAGACTTTTCTCTGTCTGCCAAAGCACAGAATTTTCTACTATTAAACAAACTTTATCTGGAGTACCTCAAGCATTTTCGCACTTGATATTCGACACAGTTTCGAAACTGTCCGTGAATTACGCAGACGATACGACAATCTTAACAAGACATCAAAATTCAATACACGCCTCACAGGCTCTACAATATCATCTAATTAAATTTCATGACTGATACAAACTCTGGAAAATTAGACTCACTTGCCCTCCTATTTACCACGACAATGGCCAAACTCCGCGAACAGATAAAGTTCAATATCTTGGACTGACATTTGACAGAAGAATGACATGGGGCCCACATATTAAGAACAAAACAAAAACACTAAATCTAAGACTACGACTGCTATATTAACTGATTTTAAGACATTTGAAATTAAAACTTAGTTAAAAATTGAATACATACTTACTTAAGACTATTTCGACCTATGCTTCACAGATATACGGGACAGCCAAAAAGACACATACCTAAACTACAAACTTTTCAATCAAAAACTTTCAGGACAATCACAAAAGTTCCCTGGTACGTCAGTAACATTATTTTGCATAAAGAAGTACAGATGCCAACAGTTAACGACCACATTCGAACATACTACAAAATATTTCATAAAAACTTACATGGACGTCCCAACTCACTGACTTAAGGCAGGCCATAATCAACATTCCACTATGGAACCCGTAGGAGGATCAATAGAAGCTGGATGAGGGATCTGCTCCACTAACTATAAACATCAAATCAAGTTAGGAAGGGACACCGCAGGGAACTCCTTTCTCTTAGGTCTACCAATGTCTTAATCTATACTATTCTTCCCGACAGCACACTCGCTGGTTGTTAGTATGCCTAAAAGGAATGAGTTTAAAAAAAAATTAAAAAAAAATATATGTAAGGTTTTTTTAAAAAAAGGTTTGAGATTCATCTTATTTGTGTTAAAATGATGTTATTTTGTATCCAGAGTATCAGTATTTTAATCAAAAATAAGCTAGAAATTACTAGAAAGTTTTAATTCCTTCTTTGTTTGTGACCTGACACCTATTTTAGTAAATCAATTATGGAAATACTTAATAATATAATAAAATGTAATATAATAAATGTAAATATAATAATATAACTTAATACAATTAATAACAAATTACAAAAACTCATATACATGACTATAATAAGGCCTATTTGAACTTACGGAGTTGAGCTATGGAGCTCCACCAAACCTTCAAATTTCTCTCGTATCCAATTCTTACAATCCAAAATTCTCAATGCTCCTTACTTTTTTACAAATAAAATCATCCACAATAATCTCAATGTTCCTTATGCTTCAGATCTGGCCCAATCCATATATCTATCCTTCCATAATAAACTTCATAACCATACCAACCCTATTGTTTCTAACATTGTTTCTTATTAAATTCTGATAACACTCCGAGGCGTCTGAAAAGAAGATGGCCCCGTGATTTCCTAATATTATTAGATATTATTATTATTATTATTATTAGAGTTCTACCAGTGGGTAGTTTCTCAACATGTGTTTCATGTCATTATATCCATGTAAGAATTTACTAGATGCATTTTTTTTTATAAAGTTGTAAATATGATGTAAATAAAAAAAAAAATAATAATAGCAATAAACATTAATTACAATAATAACAATAACACTCTGGTATTACAAAATATGGTATATGAAATAAACGCGGCTGATTAGATGCAACACGCTCATAGCAGTACTGTCGTGCGGGATGGTCTTTCTTTGCGCCGCACATTGGGGCGAGCTAATGCTACAGTTGGACATAGAGAGAGACATCAAAAGGTAAAATTTGGAATGTTGCCTGCATTAGTGACAAACAAATATCGTTCTCCCCTCACGTCCAGCAATTTTTAACTCAATTGACGCATTAATAATGCCCTGATGTGAGAAAATAGAAGAAATGAAAATCATCTTTTTTATATTTAGAGCTAGTTTGCCGGCATTTTTCTTCAAACCTAACGGTATGCGCTAGGCAGAATTAGGTACTTTTAATAAATCCTAAGACAGTTGAAACATCAGTTTTTATAAATAAATATAGTTGTTAGGTCATTTCAAACAATTTTAGTCCATGTTAAGAAAAGGTTGAACTTCTAAAAATCTTGCCCCAGCAGAAGTTACTTATGATTTATTTAATTATCGTTGAATTTAGAATGACTAACATTGCTTTTTATTTATTTAATTTTTTTTACTAACATATTCGAGTTACCATGGACCAAATTTTTGACTAAATAACATCAAATTGTCTATACTAGCCAAGTTATAAACACATCACGAGTTTAATAGCTAAGTTTTAAAAATTAAAACTTAATAAAAAATATTTTTTATAATTACTATTATTATTATTAAATGGCACTACATCCCAATTATTTGAGACTTGGCCTGCTCCATCATGGATCTCCAGATCTCCCAGTTAGTTGCTGCAGCCTTCCAATTTCTGACACTAAGTAGTCTACATGCATCAGCAGCCACATGGTCTTCCCACTCGTTTGTTTCCAAACACAGGCTCATTCATAGCTCTCTGTGGGGGTGCATTTATATCCATCCGCGCGACATGGCCCGCCCATCGTAGTCTTGCCAGTACGATGAATTGGCTCACATCCAGGTCATTATACAATGTCTTTATTTCCAAATTCGTTCTCCTCCTCCAATTCTGTGGTGTTTCCTGGACCGCTCCAAATATACGTCGTATAATCCTCCTTTCAAATCTGAGCAGGGATTTCTCAACTGATTTAGTTAAGGTCCAGCTCTCACAGCCATATGTAAGCACTGGTCTAATAAGAGTTTTATATATTCTTATTTTGGCCTGTCTTGACAACATTCTACTGCGAAGATGTCTCAGATGTCTCTGGAGGGAGAAATAGCACCGATTAGCCACCGCGATCCTCCTGTCTATCTCAAAATCAATGTTATTTCGTGCATTTATCAATGAACCAAGATATGCGAATTCGTCAACATTCTCGATTCCACGCTGTTCCAGCCATGCTTGGTTTTCCCTTGTTAGAGGTGAGGATAAGGTGGACATATATTTTGTTTTGGACGCGAACTGATTAAATGTAGAATCTCACAGGAAGCGAAAAGTTTGCGTCCTAAAAGTGAATCAGAAACTGAGTTGGAAATTATTTTTATGAAATTTCACCTATATATATATATATATATATATATATATATATATATATATATATATATATATATATATATATATATATATATATATATAAATATAGAGTGTCCCGTAAGAGGAGGGAAATATTTAATAACGTATATCTGTGATGAGTATATTCATACGAGTTTAAGTAAGTATGCATATGTACTCAGTTTCAGTTCAGTTAAGTTTTGATGATTTAAAAAAAAAAAATGGTAGAGTTGTTTATTATGCACCATAACTTTTATTTTCACCTGCGGGCTCCATGTCATTCTTTTGTCCAAGGTAATTCCTGATAAAATATAGTGTCCGTTTATGGAATTTGGTTGTTGGATTTTAAATGTTAAGAGTAAATGTTAGACGTTTGGATTTTTTATGATTAATTCCAATTTTTAACAGTTTGAACCAATCTTTCAATTTAAGTAAGTGATATTGTAAATTCAGTGAGACCTGTGAAGAGTCTTACTGTTTTGTAAGCAAGTAAGTAGTTCTCATGTTTCCTCGAATAGAATGTGCGCAAGCCGAACTGATGGTATTGTGGTACTACCAAATATCTGACGGTCAGTAAATATGTCAACATGTCTTTTGTGTATCAATTTTTCAAAAACATTGAAGCATATTGTGAGGAGGCTAATGTGTCTGAACGATGAAGGACTGTATATATATTTACCTGGTTTGTGAAAAATTTTAATGAGGGTGTATTTCCATTGTAATTGGAATTTTGGGTACCTTACAATTGTAAATTGTTTTCGGAAATACTAGAAGTTTCTCGAGCATTTGTTGGAGTGCTTTGGTAGTTAATAAGTTATAACCAGGAGCTTTTTTTGTTTTTGGTAATTGTTTGATTTGAAAAACATCTTATAATATTATTATTGCCATCAGGTCAGAGCGAATTGTTACCGTTGTTATATAAACTCTAAAACTAAAACTGAAATTTCAAAGATCGTGAAATGAACAGAATTATCTATATATATATTTATTTATGTATTTTAAAGAAAGAAAAAATATATTTATTAGGGAGTTTTAAATGATAAAATAATGTCTGTCGAAATTCATTTGAAAAAACCTGAACATCTTGTCAAACCTTGGCAAACGGGGCCGATCGAAGACAAACTCGAACCGCTAACGCTCTGCCAATATTCCGAGTCACGTACTCAGCACTTATTTGCATTTTAATTTAGCCCCCTGCCGCCAGAGCTTGTAAACCCAATCACTAGATTTACATTGTTTTATATCTCTCTGCTCTTTAAATCTTTCACCAGTTAGTTCCAGGTTAACACAATATAATGGTCATCACACAGAACACAAAAATCGCTCGAAATTAAAAATGAAAAAATAAATCAAACAGTAAAGTGCGAGTTTCACAGCAAATTCAGTAAAATATTAACCAGATTAAAATATTATCGCACGATTTTGATATACATATAATAACGGAATATAGAACATTTTTTCGACAGACACAAAAGATGGATTTTGATAAATGAGGTATTAATTGAATGGGAATTTCATGAAAAATTGGCTATAGATAATTAACTGCAATTAAAATAATTAACTAAATAAAATCGTAGACTTTAAACGCCAACAGATTGAAACATAATAGATTGTTTTTTAACAATTTCAAAGCGAACGTCAAGAATCAGAATAGTTCTTTGGATAGTTCTTCAGGGGCCGAGCGTTGTCTTGGTGGAACACAACACCCTTCCGATCATTTAGAACTCTTCAAAATGTTTTCCAAATGCGACGTTACTATATCCGTTGGAAAGCTGAATTATTGCTTTCAAAGCTGTATGAATGTTTTTTTAATTTTATGAATATATAAGTAATAAATAAACACAAACTCCTTATAGGTTTTTATTGTTTATTTCAATTTGTATTTTGTTTACGAAGGCCCTGTTGATATCATTTTGTTTAATTTATGCGACCCTAAATTCCTGCTAAATTTCTTGTATACAGCTAAAGTCGTATTGAAGTTATACAATTTTTTGCGATTTTCGATAAAAAAATCACGTGAGGGATCTAAGCATTAAGCATAGAAACAGCCGAGATTATGCAAATGATTTTCTACGCGTGTGTGCGACACATTTAGGGCCATAGCAATCTCTCGCATTGATTGGGTGGGGTTTTGATCAACAATAGGCTTATTAATATTACTCGTTTCGTTTTCATGAGGGCGATCTGAACAATTTCGACAGGTGTGTTCGGTTATGGCATAATCCCCCTAAACAGTACGAATTTACGAGCTTCTGCAGCACGCTTACATTTTTTAAAATAATTCAACATAATGCCGATAATGAATGCTATCTTCTTTCATATTCACAGAGCAATTGCAAACACAATACTAAGAAATGTTGACATATTACAAACAGGATAAACAATCCACCTTAGGGATTTTTTTTTTTGTCTCTGATAGTATTTCATTGAGAAAAAAAATAGATTTTGCCTCAATTAAGGACATTGAGTATTTAAGATGAATGAAACACAAACATTTCATATCTACAATAAAAGGAAACAAGATTATAACAAAATAAAATAAAATAAAACTTGGAATAACAGAATAAATCAAACATGAGACAACATTAAATAAAAAAAAATGAATAAATAAAAAAACATTCATACTTATTTACAATATTTACAGCCAGCCGAGGGAGCTCCGAGTTGGGCCTTTCCCAAGAGATCCCAGCGCTTCTCTCTCAGCCGCATCCCTAGGATAGTAATCCAGTGGAGACTAAGAGAGGGCACTAAAGCCACATACGCTCATGACTTGAGTGGAGATCGCCAGGACTCCAATGACGTCTTTACAAAAGATCTCGAGGCCACTACCGCTTTAATCTTCGAGGAGGATTGTAGGGATATTATTATGTTCGTAACATAATTAGGAGCATTGACTATTGACGGAGGACTTTAGACTGGAAGGATTGGATGCGTTTGATGTTCAAAAATTTAGTTGTCCCCCACAGTTCTAGTCCATAGGTCCAGATGGGTTTCAGTATGGTCTTGTATATCCACCTTGGGGATTAATTTATCAGATAAGAAGTCTATAATAGTGACATAAAAATAAACAGAAAAAACTGAAAGGACTTATTTTCCTGCCCAATATATATATTTGAATATGATTTTATTACTTTATTATAAAATATGGGTAATATTACGGAGTTATGATATGATATATTTAAGTAACAAACTATATGGAGGAGGAGAGGCCTGCCAGATATGGGAGTTGAGTGCCCTAATAAATAACGACGGCGTTCTGGCGTAGAGGCACCGCTGGTTTTATGACCTGTCTGCACTCGAGAGTTGTTATTCTAATTTTAACAACACACTTCAGCCCCACGTGACTTATTGCCTGCCGCTTCTGAAAAATATATTATCTCCCTGGTGTGAATTATATCGCTTGTTTCTGATAGATAATGGAAATTAACCTACTTTATCATAAAAACACTAAAAAGCAGAAACAGCCTCCGGTGATATATTAACATACTTGTTTCATATTTAAACTGTTACAATATTACACGGAAAAGACAGGTGGTTGCAGTAGAGAATTTTCCACTCACAGAGTTATTAGCATTTTCATTTTCGAATAGCATTTCCACGAAAAGTCTTAACATTTCATAATAGACAGACTTCTGCCCATCATGAAGTCTGGAACATTTCGGATAAGGTTTGGGATAAAAATATTTATATAGATAGATAGATAGATAGATAGATAGATAGATAGAAAAAAAACTTTATTCTGGGACTAAGTCCCTTTAGAATAACAAAATTGTACAAAAGAATAGAATATTACTGGCCTAAAAGTTTGACACAATAAATAAAATTGATAAAATAAACTAAAAAGTAAAGAAAACCTTAGGTGAACAAGCTATATACAATACAGATAAAACTATGTACTGAGTATTTAAAACTATGAACAAAACACTTAAAACTATGAACAAATCACTTGAAACTATGAACAAAACTATATATAAGGGTTAAACAACATAAACATACAGTTTGAGAGATGAAGAACGAAAAAGAGATAGAATAAGTTCATTTCATAAAAAAACATTCCTTGTATATATATATATATATATATATATATATATATATATATATATATATATATATATATATATATATATATATATATATATATATATATATATATATAAAGTTAATTATAGTTGAATAAAAAAAAATGTATGTATTGAAATTCCTACATCGATAGTGCACTATCTCTTACCAAGTATTATCATATGATTATATGATTGCTCTACAATACATATATAGTATTAATAGTTAGATGGTATCTGACTGTTTTTGGAACAGGAATTGGAATAGGAGGTTTTTGAATGTGTATAGGGAGGGGCATGCCGAATTTTGATCGGGAGTGAATTCCAAAAGTTGACAGAGCGGGCTATAAAGGAGTTTTGGAATGAGGCAGATCTATGAGAAGGTATGTATAGGTCAGAGGATCGAGATCTTATAGTGAAGACTTAAATATAGTGGATTGAGGACTTAAATATACAGGTTTTATTAACCATATTCCTGAGCGTGTGAGAGTCCAGTGCCCTCTTTCATACTCCAATGCCTTCTAATACCAGTGACGCAACTGAGAGAAAGAAGTATTGGGATCTATTTTAACGGAAGTGCAGACTTTGAGGTGGGGGAGGAGGAGGGCGATCGTCTTTTTAAAAAGACACAAAAAGAAAAGAAAAATCCATAACAATTAATCTACATGAATGAATAAAATATGTATTCCAAAATCAATTAATAAAATATAAAAATTGACTAGATGGGTAGACTAAAAATGCCTAGAAGCAGGTACGCTAGTATTTAATCACGCTATGTGTTTCTATTATTGTAATTTTATTTTGTATTTAAACATAATTAAATTAAACAACTTATCCTATTATTTTATGGTTCATTCCTGTGCACTATTATATTTTTACGTGAACATTTAATAACATTTCACGTGGCAATTTTGAAGCATCTAGAAGCAAACCTTTAAAATAAATATAAAATTATTTAATATATTCAATCACAACTTTAGGTCTGTTGACCAGTTCAAGTACGTTGTAAGCCTAGTCATATGCAATAACAAAATAGAGAGAGGAATAAAGTCCAGGAGAGGAGCAGGAAATAGACGCTTTTTCTAACTGCAAAGATAGAAGATACATAAAATTTAGATCACTCTCTAAAAGAATCAAAACCCCTATCTACAAAACTATAGTAAGGCCAGTTGTTATGTAGGGGTATAAGACTTAGATCTTGATCAAAACTCGCATGCTCAAATCTTGGGAGAGAAAAGTATTGTGAAGAATATGGGGAAGGATTTCGGAGAATGGATTTTGGAGAAAAGGAAAGAATGAGAAGCTGTGGGAACTTTATGGAGAACTAGATATTGTGGGATTGATAAAATAGACAGAATAAGATGGTTAGGTCTTGTTGAAAAAATGCCCGAACAAAGAATGCCAAAGAGGATGCTGTGCGAGAAGCCGGATGGAAAAAGAAGTAGAGAACCCGAGGGACTATACTTTGAATTAATGGTGTTAAGTTAACCAAATGGTTTATTAACTTGAAGCAAATTTTAACATCTATTAAAAGTATGGTTAATAAATCGCATCTTTTAATTTGAAATAAACATTTTTTTTTGTTTTTAGTTCTGAAATATAATTATACTTATGGCCACTCATCAGGTAATTTTTTTAGACCTCAAAAATGAATCTGCACTGGGATTAGGGGTACACCATTGTTTCTACCGATTGAATTATATTAGATACATTTTTTTCTAAGTTATTTAACAGTTTATTCTTTTCTCCCTTAAATAGATAGGTAAAGAGCATTTTGCCAGGCTCTTCTATAAAGCTGGTAAATGGGAGAACATAACTCACTCCTGTGACCCGACAGATCTGAATCCCGACTCTCTGTAATTAACTTAGTGTCCACAATTCCTCATCGGTCGGATCTCCTCTTTGGCCAAACTGTAAAATACTGTTGTTCCCCCTCCCTCATGTTTTCCTCTCCCCTCGTGGTGTAAATATGTCAATTTTAGCGACGTCTAACCCTGCATTTTATCGCTTCATATAAGACTGGTGGTTCTATTTATTATTTATTAGAAATATTTATCACTCTTTTTATGAAAGAAGGTAAAAATTTAAATCAAAGCTGATATGTGAACTTACTCTTCCATATTTATTTATTATTATTTTATAGATTTATCTTTGGCGTTTTAAAAGTTTTTAATTCAACTTTTGATTATAATCTAATTTCAATAATTGTTTTATTGTTATATTTGTTTAAAATTTACTGTTGAAAGGCTTATTAGTCGTATTGTTTCAAATAATATGCCCTCCAGTTTTCCTTGAAAATACACAGATTCCACAGACAGACACCGTTATCTACCTTGGTCTGACATTTGACATTAAATGGCGTGGGGCCCACATATAATCAAGAAACGAAAAACGCTAAATCAACGGTTAAGAATTCTGAGTTTACTTCTTTCGAAAAATTCAAAACTAAAACTTAGACAGAAATTGAACACATACAATTACTTACTAAAACCTATTTGGACTTCCGCATCACAGATATTTGGAACTGCTAAAAAGACTCACTTAAACAAACTTCAAATCTTTCAAGCAAAAACATTCAGAACAATTACAAAAGCAGCTTGGTACGTTAGCAACATAACCTTACATACTGACCTCCATATGCCGACTGTTAACGAACACATACGAACTCATTACAAACGATTCCATGACAACTTACAAGGACATCCCAATACACTTATAAATGACATGGCCACTACGAATATGGCAGGTAACGTCTGTAGGAGACTGAAGAGGAGCTGGATGAGGGACCTCCTCGCCTAATGTAGATATCACGCCGAGTGAGGTGCCGCTGGGCACTGCTCCTCCTCATACCTTTCATGACATTATTTTTTCCAACGACCTCACATTCACTGGTTGTCACTACCACTATGACAGGTGTGAATAAAAAATTAAACCAAAAAAAAGTAATAATATTATAGAAGAAATTAGTAAGGTATTCATATTGTTATTTTTAACAATTCCCTATTCACTTAAATTTTCTGGTTCTTGATGATCATTCTATCTATGAATATATATGTAGTTAATTTTTTTATTATTAATATACTCATCAATATTTATACCTCATCATTTAATAATTAACCATGTTGTTAAGAAGTCCGTTGTGATGTCCGTGTAGTTTAAGATGAAATCTGGAGTAGAGATCACGTATGTGTTGGTCGATAGTTGGTTGCCGTAAGTCGTTACGTAAAGTTGTTGTTTAAGTACCAAGGAGCTCCTGTTATAAGTCGTAAAATTTTGGATTGAAATGTCTGTAGTTTTTGTAAGTGTATATTTTTTGCAGAAACGTAAATTTGTGAGGAGTATGTCCATATAGGTTTGAGTAGGTAAGTGTATGTATTGAGTTTTTGTCTGATTTTCAATTTTGATTTGGAAAAATGTGAGTACAGTATTTTCAGTCGCTTGTTTACGGTCTGTCGCTCATAATAAATTCATAAAACTGACATTACTCAATGTACTTCACATGTTTTCAAGGAAATTAAATGAAATTTTTTTTACTAAATGTAATTTCTTTTTAAGTTTGACAAAACGCATTTAAAATTCACAGAATCAAGACAATGAATGCTATTGTTTAATATACTTTTTCATTGTACTTGTATAATGAAGATGTAAAATATTTCATAGGTATGTTAATAACCTTAAATATATTTACTGTAGTTTAATAATTCTAGATCTAATATTATATTTAAATACTTAGGTATCTATCATCCGTTTATTCCGAAAAATCATCGTGCAACCTATTAGAAAATTAAATTAGTGAATAATATGATGAATTTTCCCTTTGTGGTATCCCAAAAGTATCCATTTACAATTAGTGTGACAACTTTTGACGTATTTACGACAGGCAATACAGATATCGTAATTACATTTTAGTAAACTTTGCAATGAAAAATAATAGTTTAATAACTTATAGTCGTTTGATCCATAATCAACGGATTGTACTATCCATAATCAACCATTGATATAATAAATAGGATGTTTGTTATTTTAATGGTATTAATGATTTGTTAGCTGTATGCCTTAGCTCGGTTAAAAATACATTTAGAAAATTTTGTAATAGCCTAACATTAAGATAAAATAATTTTTATTCAATGTATAGCGGTAAGTGAAAGTTTTGTATTGCTCGAACCAGATTTTGTTTTTTAATTAGTCTTTTATATATTGTTGAATATTTATTAGTTGACCGTTGCATTCTAAATCAAGGAGAAAAATAACTTATATTACATCTTATTATTATACGTATTCTGATTGCCCAATTCTAAGTGAACATACCTGCAAGTCTGTATTTTAATTCTTCTGATTTTATGTACTTATTTTTTTATTTTGATCCACATTCTCATATGTCTATTATTTTATATTATATCCCTTTTCCTTCTTTTTCAATCTCTCCTGTATGTGTAGAAGTATATTCACATTTGCATATATTATATATTAAACTATGACAATTGTTACCATCTATTTACTTGAGTTTAGGATCTTGTTACTTACCTGAGTCTGTTTATAATTGTAATCAGCTTATTCACATTGTTTATAATTTTTTGTCTTAATATTATGTAACTTCAACAATTCTTTATATTTTTTTGTATCTTGTCCGTTCTAGCCCTGAAGAAGACCAGCAAAGTCGGGTCGAAACGCTGGCTTTTAGTAAAATATTTTCGCCACTATTTATGAACGCCACCCCGGACCATCTCCTTCTTTTATGTATTACTTTGTGATATGTTATCACTGATGCAGTTAGTGCAAGCAGAGGTAGTAGGGTTGCAATACATATATTGTTTAATTTAAAAGAAGAAAAAATTAAAATTCCTGGAAGAGTACTGCGTTGCTCTAAAGGGTTTTTTCCGGTCTGTTTAGCAATAATTGACTTAGTGAGGCTTTCCCTGGAGTAAAAAATGTTGCCTAACTCCATGGAGTGGTTTCGAACGGAGGCATATACTCTTTTAGCCTACCTTTCTAAACCGAATTATCAGTTTAAACTGATTTGGAGCCCTCCTACGTAGTTGTGGAAGGAGAGGGTAGTCCATGAGTGATTTTAGGGTTATTTTAATCGCCTTAAAAGTTCTCCACGTCAATGGAGTTTCTGGCTGGAGGTGCCCCTTAACAAGAGAATTGCGTCTGTGTTAGAATAATCCGATTCCGGGCTGTACTTGCACATATGGCAAGAAGTTTGATATGTGCCAGTGTTTGCATACCCCTTATGATTATAAAAAATATTATGTAGTATGACCAGATTAACAATGAAAGTTAATATTGTCTGAGTCATACGTCATTTATTTATTTACGTCAAAAGTTCCTTTCATTAATACTTATATAAATAGAATATATAGATAAAGACCTGAAATGTACGAGATGATATAAAAAGCGAAATAATTTATTCGACGTAACATCAAATTAAAAAAAAAATGTCAAATCAAACCAGAAGACTAGTCACAAATTGAGGATAACCGTCAGAGGAATGGAGCGATATCTTCTCAGAATAATACGACGGGATAGAAAAGCGAATAAATGGATCAGAGCTAAGACTGAACTTCCAGATATTGTGGGAAAAAGTGCACGTCAGGAAGTGGACCTGGACCGGACATGTAATCAGGAGGAATGAATTAACATGGACTAGGCAGTTTATGGATTGGTATCCAAGAGAGCACGTGAGGAAGAGAGGACGCCCGCCGACAGATTGGGACAAAGGGGAGGAAGAAGTGGAAGAGTGGAAACGAATGGGACAGGTTCATTACCTAGTGTGGTTGCAGGAAAGCTAGGAAAAAAAGAGAAATCGAACTCAAAACCTCAAAGAAAATATTGATTTTGTACAAATAAGAATGTCAAGTATAAATCAAAAAGTAAAGATTTTGTATATATCTACTTTTTTATCTATTGTTTTTTGCATTGTATGCACAAATAAAGGTTATTATTATTATTTTTTTTCGAATTTCACACTTTCTTGGCTATTGCCAGAAATATTTACCTATCCGAGTCAAGTGTTAGGCTGCAAATTTAAACTATGTTTAAGATCTTCCTGACGATGTTCGCTGTGCCTAGGAGAACTGATTTTTGTCCTTCTTCCAACACTTTCTCTGGCAGTTTCAAATTTTCGACAGAGCGAATGGTATCGTCTGGGATGAGGCTATTGCTGGAAATTACAACTGGATATACCTGGACTTGATTCAGTTTGTAAAGTTGCCGAAGCTCTTGGCACAAGTCTTCATATTTCCTGATCTTTTCAGAAATAGTCTCTCCGATATTATCATCGGTTGGGGCCGGTATATCTATGTCATATCCGCTTTGTTTCTTCCGATCAATCAATACAATATCCGGCTTGTTATTAACTACCTTGTGGTTTGTAATTATAGATCGATCCTAATGTATTATTTACTTTTCTTTTGACAGCACCGGTTTGGACTCTGTTTATTATTATTATTAGCATCAAATGTACACAAATCCAGTCTAGGAGCAGATGTAATCAGCTATTATTTTCGGCTTATTATTTTTGTAAATAAATTTTATCTTAGTCCGTCCACTTCGATGTCTAGACAATGCGAGAATATTTCTTCTTCTATTGGCACAACAGACGCATATTTCCTTAGCCCGATCAACTAGCCTTTCCCACTGTTCTATCTTCTGCCATGGGTGATAATTATTTCCAGCTTCCAGAGGTCCTGCTTACGTTATCATGCCATCTAGCTTTTGGTCTTCCTTTCGAGTGCACTCTATCTGGATCGTACATGTATACTCTTTTGGTTTCTCTCTTTTCAACCATCATGCGGACATGGCCCAGCCATTTAAGACGCCAAACATTTACGAATAAGGACGATGCTAGTTCCTTTTGATGGTTCTAATGAACTACTCTTCATTTTTCATATAAAACTCAAAATTAAAAATGTGTGGTGCGCAATCTTCATAAACTTTATTTCCATTAATTAAGATCCCCTTGTTTATTTCATATTCAGAGTCTAAATCAAATTTCATGAACAATAAACACCTTACAGTTATAATGTTGTACCTAATCCGCACTAAAGATGCACAATTAGCGTAAAAGCAATACATTCCATTTTCTGAATGGATTTCTATGTACCTTTTGATGCTGAATCAGGCTGTGATATTAGTTTTTTTCTAGAAAATATACGAATTTCAAAATAAGAAAAAACACGTTAATATACGAAAAAAAGGGAAATATAAATTTTTATATTTTAAATACAATTTAAACTTTACAAGTTTTTCTCAGCTGTCTCATGTATTAACTTATGTTTTTACTAATTATTGCCTTTAACGATTGTATATTTTAATTATTTATTTTATTACAATAAATAAATAATTAAGTTTCACAAAATATTTTTTGTGAATAAATATGAGTGCCACTGATAATGAAGGCCGCTAAATTATTATATATTTCGTTGTAGGTATTTTTATTTGTTAAAGAATTGGTAAATATATTTACATTTTAATGTTTATATTGCTGTAACCTATACAATTAAATATTAAATAATATTAATGCTATTATTTATGAAAATCCCTGATGATTATGTATAGAAGCCTTTTAACCTTTGGCCATGCTCTGCAAAACTTGATTGTGAGCTCAGCATTTGTCTATTCTTTATTAACAACGAATTATATGAGGTTTCTTCTTCTTTAGATAATCATCTAATTCTTTTATATTTCATTTGAACCTTAATATCCTATTCGTTCTTGACCTTATCGAAGACAAATTTTTATACATATTTTTATTTATTGTGCATAGCATGAATGAGCTACTTTATATCACTAATATTATTGTTCTTGAATGTGACAGATTGTAATATATCTCAATAAAGGCTATTTAAATTTTTTTTTATTTATCTGCCAATAACTTAAGAAGTACAAAAATGGTACCGCGTCGTTTTCTTTTTTAAGTACATCTTTTCGATAATATGTTTTCATTTTACATATACATACTATTCCCCCGATTTTTTCTCAATACCTTTTTACAGAGACCTTTACAATCTCATCTTTAAAAGCACAAACACCCTTTTAACACGAGGTACAGTTGTTTACAATTCCCTGAGCCTTTTAATACATTAGCAGGATCTTGGCTAGGGGAAAGGTTAGTGAATCGAATGAGCATGAATCTTGTATAATGCGATGTGGGCCACCAACACTCCCATAGAACCCTCTTAGTTTAATTGGAATGGCCCGGGCGAACTCCACCTCTCTCAGGAGGTTCGGAGACGGATGTGCCAGGATTCGGGGAGGAAATCTTCATTCCTGATTGCTTCCCTTCCTAGTTGGAAAACTGGATCAGGAGTCCCTCAAGAGTTTTCGCCCTTATTGGGTTTTAGAGACTTTTAAAACGGATGAGGTACTCCGAGGGGCCATTGGTAGGCATTGGCGGATCGAGAGAAGTAATTAGAAAAGCTTGACTTTTAGATAGTCACGTATTAGAATTTATATGTTTACCTTTGAATTAGGGCACATTAGGGTCAACCTGTCACAAGCAGAGAACGAATTTTACAATTATTTTCCTTTGGGAAAAAAATCAAACTATGATTTTAATTGGTAAAAAATAGATATAAAATAGTTTTATGATTACTGTTACGCGATAAAAATTAAATACATTTTCTCTAACAGTAAAACTCAAAACACTACATTTATTTAAAATTTTCAACTCGCAGTAACTAATAAGTCTTTAATTCACAAATAATTTTTACCTAAATTCATAAATATTACCTATTATTTTAACTTAAACTCACGACATTTATTTATTTATTTATAACAATGGGCGGGGGAGGGGTGATTAGGGGTGGTTTATTGGTAAAATCACTATAATTATTGTCTAAGTGACAGATTGTTATATTTCTAAATAAATAAATTTAAAAAAATTATTCGTGTCTGAATAATTGTAATTCATTACAAAATAGATACAGAATCATTTTATAATTATTGTTGCGTGATAAAATTAAATACATTTTCTCAAAAAATAAAACTCGAAACATTACATTTAATTAAAATTTTGAACTCACAGTAACTAATAAGTCATGAATTCACAAATATTTTTTACCTAAATTCATAAATATTAGCAATTATTTTAACTTAAACTCATGACATTTATTTATAACACTCTTCAACCTCTTACGGGCCATTTTAGCCCTTACACAGTATTAATATTACATTTCATGAAATTTAATAATTAATTGAAAGTACAAAATATTTAAAACATTAAAATCTTCAAAAAAAGAGTCAAAAAAATTTAAATTTTGTTATATAGGTGCGTTATTTGAAGGAATGTATACAATTTTTTGAAAATTTGGAGGTGTTTTTCAGTATTGCAGTAATATCATTCTCCAATTCAACTTCATTTCGTTATGTTTCATATCCATAACATTCAGTCAAAATGTGCCTCACTGTTAAATTGACCCCGCAGCAGAGACACTGAGGGGGCGTCCCCTTTGTCATCAGGTGCTCATGAGTGAGCCGTGAGTGGGCGATTCGGAGCCTTGTCAGAATTATTTCTTCTCTTCTATTCAACTCGAAATCCGCTCGATTAGGAAATACAGATGGCTCGTTTACTCTTAACTTATTGTCAAACACTCTCGACATTTACAACTCAGTTAAAATGAAAAAATCATCTCATAAATGTGCACACAGGAATATAATCACATGAAAACACTTTTTGAGAAAATACCCACCGGTAGACTCTAATAATATATTTACATTAGGAGATAACGAGGCCATATTTTTTTCACACGCTTTGGATGGTTATCTGGAATCGAAGTTCAATTAACAGCTTTATGAATGATTTCATAATTTTATGAAAGAATTGGGCTTTCATAAACTCTTCATCCATAAAGCTGTTAATTGAACTTTATTGAACTATATATATATATATTACTACTACTAAGACCATACTATACTTCTAAGATTAACAACGAATAAAAAATGATACATCAATATCTTATATATATATATATATATATATATATATATATATATACTACGTTATATATATATATATATATATATATATATATATATACTACGTTAAGAGGAAAAAAGAAATATGTTTACTCTACGTATCTGTCTCTGTTTAACGGTCTTTCCTGGCTTGGAATCTTCAAAACTACATCAAAAAGAAGAAATAAAATTAAAAAAACTGATGTGTCCACTCACACGACTTTCCTACATATTTCAGAAAATCTTTTATATCTTTACATATGATCTTGAAGAAAAAAAAAAATTTAAACTAGATTTATTTTCTTGAAAATTGATGAAAGAAAAGTACGATTTATTTGATAAACTAAAGCAATGTAAAGCGACTTAAGGTAGATCAGTGTAAAAATTTCAATACTCACTAATATTGCTGATCAAAAACTTTTTGGCATAGCTTAGTATTGTCAGACAATAATTTCTGTTAAAAGGAAAGGAAATAGGGAAGCTTGTGTGATGCGGAAAACAGATTTTCTTACTTTCACATAGTAATTTTTTTTTCTCTCAATATTGGCACAGACAGATAGACAGACAGACTGGCAGCCAGACCAATGACTAAAAATATATTTTTCGGACTGAGGGGACTCTGAACCGTATAGATCCGTCGAAAACCGCATATCGGAAATTTCACCCGATCGCAATACTTTCCTAGTAGTATAGGTAGGAAAGTAAACAAATAATATAGATTATAACTTGAGATTTTTAATAAGAAATTGTCCTTCCATATCTTATTCTTGATTTCTTCAATTCTGAATCCTATTAATAAGACAGTAGCCTAAACAATATAAGAAAGATTTGTTGATTAACCTAACTTTTACTCTCGTTGTTAAAGCTCAACTTCTCCATTATAATAAAAGAAATATTATATTCTTCATTAAACTTTAATACAATTTTCTAAATTCACCGTTACATCCATCCTGCTTCTACATAAATACCTTCTATTACATATCGGTACCCTTATCGCAAATAGAGCTTCGTTTAGGACACTTCCCAGGCGGAATATTTCCCGAGGCCACCTCCGAGACAGAACTTAAAAGAAATAATTAGTTTTTAACTAAATTATTTTATTTTTAAACGATACAATATATATATATATATATATATATATATATATATATATATATATATATATATATATATATATATATATATATATATATATATAAATACAGAAGCAGGAAGCAGCCCCTTAGACACCACCCTACCTGTTGCAGGGGGGATAATCCTGGACCCCCAATTTGATTACAGGGCTGGCAAACATGGCCCCTAATCCCATCAGCCCATTAGTCCTTCTGTGGCTGTCCTTATCGCCTCCCTGTCTGTCGTTGCTATAGCCTATTTTAGGGTGGTTAAATATATTATTCATTTTGTTGAATAAATTTAGTGACATGAATAATGTCTGAGTCCTTGTAAATATATAACATATAGAAACTTATTTAAAAAATAAAATATTGAGTTAGATTAGATTCTGTCACAACTAAGAATATTAGTAACAGTAGATAAAGAGTTCATTTATACCATATTATTAATAAATTAAATAGAATAAAAAATTAATAGTATTAAAATATTTTTTTAGCTATTTATTCAAGATACTTACAACTGTATTACAATATAAATACATTAAGTAAATCAGTACACAAGAATATAATCACTTAAAAACGCTTGTTGGGAAACTACGCACAGGTTGTACTGTAATAATATGTCTATATAAGGAGATCACGAGGACATCTTCTTTTCAGACGCCTCGGAGGGTAATCAGGAATCGAAGAGGAAGCAAGGTTAGAAACGAGGCTATTTGGATGGTTATGAAGTTTATTATGGAAGGATAGGTATCTGGATCGGGCATAGTCGGAAACATATGGAAGATTAAGGTGATTATATCGTTCGGTTTGAACAAAAAATACCGGCAAACTAGCTCTAAATATAAAAAAGATGGTTTTCATTTCTTCTATTTTCTCACATCGGGACATTATTAATGCGCCAATTAAATTAAAAATTGCTGGAAATGAGGGAATAACGATATTAGTTTGTCACTAATACAGTCAAACTTCCAAATTTTAACTTTTGATGTCTCCCTCTATGTCCAACTGTAGCGTAAGTGTGCGGCGCAAAGAAGGACCATCCCGCACGACAGTCCTGTTATGAGTTTGTTGCATCTAATCAGCCGCGTTTATTTCATACACCATATTTTGTAATAATAGAGAGTTATTGTTATTATTGTAATTAATGTTTATTATTATTATTATTTTATTATTTACATGATATTTACAACTTTATAAAAAACAATACATCTAGTAAATTCGTACATGGATAAAATGACATGAAACACATGTTGAGAAACTACCCACTAGTAGTACTCTAATAATATGTCTATATTAGGAGATCACGGGGTTATCTTCTTTTCATACGCCTCGGAGGGTTATTAGGAATCGAAAGGAAGGGAAAGGGAGCGAGGTTAGAAACGAGACTATTTGGATGGTTATGAAGTTTATTATGGAAGGATAGGTATCTGGATTGGGCATAATCAGAAACATATGGAACATTAAGGTCATTATGGATTATTTTATTTGTGACAAAGTAAGGAGCATTGAGGATTTTACGAAGGATTTTGGATTGTACATCGATGGAATTCGATGGCTTAGAAGAGCCCCAGAGCACAACTACGTAAGTCCAAATAAGTCTTATTGTAGTCATGTATATGAGTATTTTGTAATTAATTGAAAGTTTAGAGCGTTTGTCTAGTAAGTGTTGGAGTAAGCGGGAACGTCGAGCAGTTTCTTGTCGTTTCAGTCTTTTGTGGAGGGTTCCAAGTGAGACGTTTGTCCAGGTGGAGTCCAAGATATCGTTTTTGTTCAACATTGATAAGTGGGGTGGTATTAAAGGATACAATAGGACAGGAGGTCATATATTAAAATATATATCTTAAAATAATAAGATGTATAAAAAAAATTACTGTTTTTCGACCAAATATTTGTATTATTATTTCTTTGATACAAAATACAATTAATACTCAAAATATAGTCCATTGTTATCTACCGTCATTAGCCAATTCCTGGATCCCACGCTGATATTATTGTTTGGGATGGCTGTCACACAACTCTTGGACCGCCATTTCAACTTCGGAAAAATTCTTAAATTTTTTTGTCTTTGAAGAAAATAGACCATGAATCTAAATAATTAGTAATTCTATGGTGCGAGGTGTGGAATATATGATGGAATGGCAAGAGTTCGAATACAGGAAGTTCTTATTGTGGGACTCCTCTGACATTAAAACACATTGTAACAGTATGCAGAGCTTACGAAACATTTGACTTGACAAACGATCTATACTTCATTTTACAGGACAATACGAATGAAATTGATAAATTATTTTCTTTTCTGAAATGTTCTAAACTTGAAAATGCAATCTAATTCTCAATGAAAATAAAGCAATAATGGCCCTACTGGTTGAAGTCTTAAAATAAAAAAAACTTGTTATCATTTGATTTTCGACACTATTTTTTTCCTTTTTGTCTCCATAATACGGCGTTGCGTTAAGATACAATTTTGAATTATAGCTCTTTACAAAGAGAATGAAATTATTAACATTTTGAAGACTCTAGTCGACTTTACCCGAGCGTTACACATCGAAGATCTGACGAGTAAATCTAATTCACTCTCCACAAAAAAGTACAAAACACTTCTGAATAATTTTTCACTTTAAATATAATAATAATAATAAAATCATAGGCTGATCAATATTAATTATGATAAAAAAATTTTTATTGAATTTTGTACCTAAAGAGCTACGGAAGGCCTTGAGGAAGAAGGAAAACATTATAAAAACTTGAGACGAGACAGTGAGAGATACGAGATACGCTGTTAATAACCTCCTTGAGGAACATACGAAGAAGACAATCATTTCCATATCTTTGTTCTCCGAGTTGGCTTAACGTAATCCCCGAGCTAGTTGCCAGCGGGGAGTAGGTAGGTACCTTTTACCTCCCCCTAATAAGAGAACTCGCTATATCGACCTATCTTCCATTTCCTCATCTCCTCTATTAACTTTTATATTTCCAGGCTATTCTCGTTTCCTTTTGTGCCCTAGTATTATCTTCTCAGTTCGTAACAATTCGTTCCATTTTGGCTATAATGTCTTACATTATACCGAGAGCCTCTTCAATAACAAGTCACTTCATTAACAAGCTTAAAATGCTTGTTTCGAAACAATTAATAATAAATATTTTCTTTCAAATCACACAACGTTCACATAGCATCCTATCTTGTGTGGAAATATTTTCATATTTAAGGTGCTTTCTTAAATAAGGAGGTAGCGCTTTAAATTCGACTGATGGCAGATAATACTTATTAATAATAATAATGCTTTATTTATTCAAAGAAGAATACTTTTATAATAATACAAAAATACAGAAGTGTGGGCTAAGCAGCCTCAGTGATACAAAAATAATAATCACAAAGTAAATAAACAGTTCTAATAAAAAAAAAAATAAGATACTTTCTGATTTTAATCAATTAATAAAAAAATAAGTAAAAATTATTAGGAATGTTCTAATTATTAGATCATTTTACAAATAGAAGTAGCGAACATATATTTGAATTCGTTGATGACTTAATTGTATAAATTATTAATATAATTTTTAATATATGCATTTTGCATTTAAAAAATTGACATTCCAGAATGCCCCTTTTCGTGGATTTAGAACTTAAATCAGGATATTTTAGTCACACCCATAGATGAAATATTTTATCTTGGCTCTAAATCTTTTTAGTCAGGCTCTTAATTGGTCTAATAACAAGACAAGATGAGCAGAAGATAGAATGATATTTTGGTACATGGTTTTGTTTATAATTTTCAATTATAAATCATTGTGATCGACAAAGAAAAAACTACGTTTCGTGAATTCGTAGAATATAAATATACAAATACAACGTACGTATAAGGAAAGCCGTTTTTAATGTTAAAATATAAATATTTTTAATTATATTGTACCTTAAAATAGTGAAGTAGAGGAATATAAAGTATTATAAAATTTGGTGTTTTACGTTTCATAGATGGTACGAAAAATCGAAAATGCGAATTAAAAAAAAAATTTCGTTATCTGTTTTTTTAACAAATTGATGAATTAAATTATTTAATCTTTTTTTAATCATTTAAAATTAGCGTCATTGATTTTAGAAGCAATGCTATATTTTAAAATCATTGCTCATATGGTGATAATTTAAGAAAAAGAAAGATTTTTTTTGCTGAAACAACAGCAGAATAGAATTTAAAAACGTCTACCAAGTAAAGTCAGTATAGCTTCCTCACCTTTTTCTTTGGTGTTATATATCTTTATTACAAGGTATACAATTTTTCGTATGAGAATAAAATCTCTGGAAGAAACCGATTTGGAACATTTCCCTACTGTTAGTGCAAAAGGTCGTGTGTAAAAATTTATCGTTTTACAAGAGAGCATAGAAACTTATTATTTATGTATGCTTTATTAGTATAATTTCATATTTTATTGTCATCTGCTATTTTCCACGGTAGAAAACTACTTATATCAGTTGCAGACTACAAAATGTCACCTTTAGCACAAATAGAATAAATGTTGAAAATTTTGACATACGACCTTTTGCACTGGTAGTAGTGAGATATACTTAAAAGGTATGTTTTCACTCATAAAATGGATGGAACTAGAAAATCCATAGGAAAAATTCAACTTGTTGTTTGGTCAGAGTTAACTATGGATGAAGTTCACATAACTTCTATATTTAAGGAGGAAATCGAGGTCAAAACGAACTGGTTGAACTTCAATGGAAATAAACACAATCACAAATAAGACTTTATTTTTTAAACTCAAGAGTAAAAAATACTTTAAATTTACTTAAAATTACACGAAATCTAAGTAACGGAAGTAAGTGTCATGCTAGTAACGTTTGGAACCGACCAACAATACAGTATCAATTAATTTTAATAAAACCTAAAATTTTATAACTCAGTAACAATATTGTAATAACCTAACTCTCACTCCATATGACCAGTGCCTTCAACATTTCACAACCATCATATTGTTAACAATTATTTATATTAATTTTAATTATTAAATGGAACTCAATGAAATTGATACTAAGTAATTTCTATACTGTTTTCCAAATTTCTTCCAAGTATGGGTCAAATCGAATCCGCCTTTTTCAAACTATATATCAAAGAACACATTTCCTAACCTGAAAGCGGAAATATTATTATTATTATTATTTTTTTTGGAGAAGTAGATAGAATTTGATAGAATTGATGCTCATGTCATTTTATGTTTATCAATCCAAGCGGTCTTAGAGATATAGGCGTATCAAGGAAAACACGTTTGCGCATATTTAAGAGAAAGCAACTGATTTGTTTCGATTTAATAAAATTAACCCTACATTATCTTTTGACAAATACCTACCTTTTATCTAACTTTGAGTTAAATCCAACGAGCTTTTTCAGAAATATTGGCATATCTACAAAAATGCGTTTGTGCGTGCGTAAGTAAGAGTAAAAGTACTGGTTAGAATTTCATAAAATTGACATGGGACCATCTAGACACCTACCTGCACAATTCATGAAAATTAGATAAACGGTAGTATGTGATATGCCCGTTACACATCGATTTGACTACAGACAGATAGAGAGACACCAAACCAAATTTGATCCTTGATGTCTGAAACGCGAGTGGAAACTTTCTGAGCCCAAATTTCTTTTTGATCTCTCGCATGAATACAATGCTTCACTACCTTCGGTTGTGAGGAAGCAAAAAAAAAAAAAAAAAGATTGATCGTATAATAGATATATGCATTGCTAAAACTTTACATAAAAAAATAATATACTTATTTTACTTAAAATTTACTAATAATATAAATGATTTAACTTCATCTTCAACCCTCATTAAAATGACCATAGGTCAAAAACAGCTACAGCATGTAGCAGTTAGAACCTTCTCAAACCAATTACTTCTAAAGTACAATTAGTTTTTTTTATTTTTCAACTGATGGCATTAAAATTCATTTGGGACATCGATAACTTTTAGAAAGTGATTGAGTGAATACTCAATTTGCCTAATTTTGTTATAACCTTTGTTTAAACCATGGCCACGAAATTTTACAGCATAGCAAAGTAAGATTTTTATCACTTTTAATTAAGGTATTAAAAGATAGGAAGGAACGCCGCGGGGCACTCCTCTTAAATGGCTTACTCCATATTCGTCTCCCAGACAGTACACTCGCTAGTTTTTGGTATTTATGATAAGTGTGAGTTGAAAAATATAGTAAAAAAGGTAACCTTTATTCCTTATAAGCCTAAAGTCAATAAAAACTAAAATCGAACCCGATAAAGAGAAGATACCCGTCCGCATATGAAAATATTTGCCTCGGAATAACAAAAACAAGACGGATCAATGACGATGAGCCTTTCAGTAACAAATATTTACGATCGTAAATGAAGTCGTTGTTTACCAGTAACAAAGGGCATGCGATATTCCATGTCGATGTATCGATCTTCAAATGAACTCCGACTCTAAGAGCCTATATTTAGAGGACTCTTTTCCAGTTTGTATTATCTTATCTCCATGAGTGTTCGGTTCCATTTTCTTTGTATTCTTCGAGGACTAGTTGACCTTATCTATATTGCTTTGTTTATACACAAACAAAATAAAGTATAGTTCTTAAAACCTTTGTTTGACCTTAGCAAGATCCAACAATTAAATTATTAGAATAATATAATTTGTTGTAGCTTTATATATTGACTTCCAGACCCTTTTAATTATCACAAAAATAATCTTCACAGTCACATATAATAATATTCTATCTTTTGGATAAATCGCATTATACAGGGAGAATTTTCTACAGAGTGTTCTCGATAATAGGAGCATCTAGTAATTCAAAAACACGTTGTAATTCGAACAAGAAAGTTAAAGTTGACTGACGAAAGGTGAAATGGAAATGGTTCCGTTTCTCGGTACATATTATTCTAATCGTTTCGTGTGGTAGTGTCGAAATCGTATTGTGGTGTCTCTAAACGGAAAATATTATACACAGACAGACATACAGAAGGTGAGGAATATTTTTATATGTGGTTCTTGTAGAAAAGATCACGAGGATGTCTAATTTCCGGGAATATACAGGGTGTTTGAGGATTAAGTGGCCAAACTGCAAAAATAAACTAAGGACCTCAAAACAAGAAAAACATTTCCTCTGAAGTTATGTCCGCAAACGCTTGGTTTAGGAGATATTCATACCTAAAGATTTTATTTTTATGAATTATTTACGCTACGTTAAGTAAATAAAACTTATTTATTTTTCCAACTACTTTATTAATTAACCGTAAATATTAAATTCATATTAAATGTTGTTCAAAGTAATTTCCTTGAGCATTAAGGCAGGCTTCAACATAAGCAGTGGCAGAACGGCGCTGGATATGTGTTATTGTTTCACAAGATTCAATTATTCTTCTTCTAAAGGAATTTAGGTCATTGACCGGACTTGCTCAATAATATCCCATATTCCAATCAATGATTGGCCGTGCAGGGCCAGTGGCGTGGCCTGCACGCTCTCCAGACCTGACACCACTGGATTTATTTTTTTGGGGGTGATATTAAACAAAAAGTATATGAAAGTTCGGTCAATGGCTTTAATTTCTTACGAAGAGGGATAATTGAATCTTGTGAAACAATAACACATATCCAGTGCCGGTTTGCCACTGCTATTGTTGAAGAAAGATACCGAGCCTGTCTTAATGCTCAAGGAAATCACTTTGAACAACATTTAACATT
Source organism: Nezara viridula (assembly GCA_928085145.1). Classification (NCBI taxonomy): domain Eukaryota; kingdom Metazoa; phylum Arthropoda; class Insecta; order Hemiptera; family Pentatomidae; genus Nezara; species Nezara viridula. The sequence continues at coordinate 173,380,686 of OV725079.1, read as the reverse complement.
GTGCATAGGATTAACAATTCATCTCAAACTAAACGAACAAACAAACAGACTAATGACCAATGAGGAGGAGACTAAAAAGGAGCTGGATGAGAGATCTCTCCGAAATCGGAAAGTAAATAATGATCAAGAAGAGGTGCTGCTGAGTACTATCCTTCATCATGGCTATAATGTCAATCTTTATTTTATCACAACATAACTGCTGATCGTCAATAGTATGACAGATAAATACTTAAAAAAAAAAGAAGTTTTTATTAATTACTTATTGTTAATATTCTTTATAAGTGTAAAATTTGACTTGATTCGTATTATTAAAATGAAAATTTTTGAATGATGGTAATATAAAAAATTTCAATTTTTAGCATATGAAAGGAAAATAAATCATTCCATCAAACGCCCTGCAATCAGTATGCCGTCCTGTATTCTCTTGATGTTGAATTGCCTCTGTTCCATGGGTCACGAACGATGTTTTCATCATGCCGTTGATGACCAAATGAAAAAAAAAAGCATCAAGAGAAAAAAAAATGCGAACTGAGGAAATAAAGGAAGAAAAATAAAGGACTAAAAAAAAAAGAAAAAAAAATACTGAGGCTAACCCTAGTAAATTATGCTGGTAACATAGAGCCGGCGCTGATGAGGTTTTTATTAACAGACCCGCTCATGAAATTTGTTGACTTTTTTTTATTATTCGCCTCCCCTCCCTCTAGACCTCCCCCTCCCACCCCACAGAATCCCCGAAGGATCAACTCTGTTGTCCTGATGATCATAGCCAGAGATAAAAACATAATCCTGAATGCGAGGACGTCCCTTGTTGTTCGACAGGAAGCTGTATAAAGTGGCTACACCAGGGGAATATTTATTGGTCAATAACTTTTTTTTTCGTTATTCAAATAATTTTTATGGAATAAGAAGAATTTAAATAAACAACTTATTATTGACTACGAGTCTAATAGTAATACTTTTATTATAAAAAAATAATAAATAAAAAAAACAGACTTGAACTACTATACCCATCTCTATACTCTACATTATCTTCTTCCGTTCAAAACCCATCAATTACTGGTCTTCTCTCTTGTTTTCCCCCACTTCGACTATGGCTGCATGGTGTATGGTGGGCTCTCGGGAGAACTCGAAGCTAAACTTAAACGCTGAATGAATTGCTCAATCCGCCTTATCTTCGGGATCTCAAGAGATACGCATATTACCCAGTTTTACACATAGTGGAAGTGGCTTTATCCGTCCTACCGCCGTCAATATTTCCTTGCTACCTTCCTATACCAGGCTATTAGAACTCGGTATAGTCTCCTATATTCTACAGATCCTACAATTCAAATGCTCCTTTCAATCCCGTCCCACCAGATCCCGTGCTTCCGACCTCTATCCTCCTCCTCACGGAACAGCTGCGTTTGATAAATATTTTTTAATTCAAGTTGTCCCCCTCCGGAATTCTATTCCCTCAGATATTCGACACGCAAAATCAATATCCTCTTTCAAATCTCTTCTCTTCAAACACCTACTCCACTCACAATTCGATTGATCACGAAATGTACTTAAAAACCTAATCTGTAAGAATCTCAAAGTTTAATTCGGACAACAAACCTATCTTTGCGCCTATAGCTTCTAGTCTATACAAGTATAATACGGCCAGCTCTGTTGTATGGTGCACCTCTGTTCGAGAACATATCAGCAAAAAAACTCTGAATATATTACATTATTTCCAAAATGGAATAATTAGAAAAATTGTAAGAGGAACAACGCTGCAGAGAAAGAAGACATTGGATATTCAAGCAACACTAAATTTATCAACTATAAAAGAATTTCTGGTAAAACGAAAAAAATCATTTTTCGAAAAATCTCAACAATTGGCAAACCCTCTTTTCAACAACTTATTACCAGCCAAAATTCCAAAACGTTGGCGACAAATCACATGAGATAGATGTTTTAATTTAGTTGTAAGCTTTAGAGGATAAGGTCAACTCAAACCTGAGTTGAGCCCCATCACCTTTATATTACAGATGAAGAACAGAATACTCAGAAATGACAAAAAATCAAAAAATACACCTTACAATGATTTTAAGCAGTAAAAGGACTACTATGAAAACAATGAAAAGGATCCAAGTGAAAAATAAATAAAAAAGGGCTATGAAAAAAAAAATCTCAAAGTATACCCAGATACTTTTTATTTTGTGATTCATTGATATTTTGTTTACTTAATTTACTTTCTCTTTTTATTTTATTTTTATACACGTTTTTATATATTTTTATTATCTATAATTTTATTGTGTTCCTAATTATCCTGTAAATATTTAATTGTATTTTATGGACACACCAGAATATTGATATATATTCTGTATTTGTATTTTGTTCTAAAAGGACACTAGTCTCAGAATAATAAAATTATTTTCATTCATTCATACTACAACCCTACAATGGTCTAGGGTTCAGTGCTTCGTAACAAAGTACTTTTTCAAAACCAACGGTTGTGTAGAGAGAGTCCCTCCCTTCATTAACTATTACATTAAGGCTACCAACTTTATAGAGACTGAGTGTGCACCAGGAAGGTCACTCGACCACAGTATTGAAAACAAGGCTGATGAAACAGAATAAATAATTAGCAGCCATCCCCTGATTCGAACCCAGGATCCAGAGCTTAGGAATTCATTACTTACCGAGTTATTAAAAAAAACTAAATTCATAGTCACTAAGATAAAGTAGCAGATTTAGGAATTAATTTCTTTTTAAATGGTAATCACTCTGAAAATAAATAGAAATAGACTATATAAAATAATGGATTTAATGTCCAAAGAAAAACATGAAAACAAAATCTTTTAATTATAATATCTTTATATTTTGTTTTTGGCAAGTCTTATCGCCCTTGGTACAGAGTCCTTTTAATCGAATTATTAACATTCGCCTGAAACATCGTAAATAGTTTCATCACATCGAAATATACAACTATTTCGTTTACAAAAACTCTTGGGATTGGGGCGTTTTCAATCTATAATGGTGCAAAATTTGTCTATTTAATTAGGTACTAAAACGATAAAAAAGGTCGCCTACAAAAATATTAGGCCGTTTATCCTATAGAACCTCGTTATTTTGAAAATTTGTGTGTGTAGGTCATGCCTAGCAGCTCAATATTTTTGAAGGCTACCTTATTTCCCGATTTCGTGGTCAAATTATCTTACGATCAACGTAGAAAGCAAATGAGTATTTCCGACTTATTAGTACCTAATCAAAAAAACAAAGTTTGCCCCCCTCCAGATTGAAAACGCCTCAATCGCAAGAGTTTTCGTAAATAAAATAGTTGTAGGTTACGATGAGATGAAACTAATCACGAAGTTTTAGGTTGATGTCAATAATTCGATAAAAAGAAGTCTGTATCACGGACACATCTAGTAGCTGAAATAATAATAATGTAAAAAGAGTAAATATTTTTTGTATATTTAGTTAGTTTTCGTTCAATATAGTTTTCAAGGGTTGGTTGGTTGTTTGAAATGAAATGAAAAAAAAAAAAATTTTATTCTGGGGCTACTGTCCCCTAAGAATAATAACAGAGTTACAAATTTATGGGTCTTAGTCTGACATAATAATAAAAATACAAACTAATTTACTGTTAATTCAATTGAGCAATAGATTGAAATTAAACAGTGTACAGGTGCAAGTAATTTTACATTTATATAAGAATTTGCTGAAGGTGGAAGTTTTATGGGAGCGCAGAGTAAAGAGTTACAGGATGTAGGGAGGGTTTTTGATTCTGAAGACTTGGAAAAGGAAAACACCAAGGAGGAAAATAGGATAAAGCCACTTCAACTCGGTGGACCAGAGCGAAACATGTGAACGCCTGGGGATCCCGAAAATGAATATTATGAAACAATTCATGAATCTCTTCAGTCTCATTTCCAGCCTGGCAGATAGCCCTCCATACACCAAACAGCCGTAGTCGAAGGGGGGGAATACAAGGGAGATTACAAGGAGCTGTCTGGTTTTCAGAGGAATACAATCAAGGAATCTTAGGAGTTGTTTAAGGGCAGTTATGGATTTTCGGATAATCTGGGAGATATGGGTATTCCAGGAGAGGTTCTGGTCAAAGGTTACTCCTAGGTTTTTGACTGTGGGGAAAAAAAGAATGTGGCGTTGTTTTGATGTTATATGCACAAAAAATCTAATTCATAATCGCCTCATTCATAAAAAATATTATTAAAATATCAAGCTGGTTGGTTTAATGAAGGAAAAAATAATAATAATGAAAAATAAAATAAAATAAAATAAATAAAAATAATAGATAAAAATATACATATACAAATAAATAAATAAAAGAGTAATAATAAAAAACAAATAAATAAAATAAGGGTGTAATTATTTTGTCAGTTTTATTACTCTCGTTTCCTAAGACTAGTAATATTTCTGAGTCATTTAATTTACGGCTATAAATCAGACAATCTTGGAAAATGTGAGTTACGGACAGGACACAATTGCAATAATGGCATCAAGGTGGAGTAGTTCTAGTGATGAGGTGGAGGTGGCTCAATCTTGAGTGTCCTTTCCTAAGCCGGGCTAGGACGACTTCCTCTACTCGACTAGAACTGCCAGGTCTGACATCTTTCTTTATTAGTTTCAGTTTGCTTGGAGCACTCTAATCCCATATGTCCTGCCATTCCTTTTGGATAATCTCTTTAAGCGGTCGTGAGAAATCTGATTTTCAAAGGTACTTTAATTTAACCGCTTGTATTGTATAAGGTGTTTTCAAGAAATGAATTACTCTTCGAATTTTTCTACTTATTTTTGTCATTAAAACGTTTCAATCATATTGGTTCATTTTAAAGTTATCTATATCAAGCCAAACACATTGTTAAGAAATTATGATTATTGATTATTTAGTAATAATTTAATTTACACGATCACATTTTCATTTAATAAAATAAAATTAACATCATTTAATAAAATTAATTGTGAAACAGTTAAATATACTTGGACTGACCTTTGACAGAATAATGACATGGGGCTCACATATCAAAAACAAAACAAAAACTCTAAACCTAAGACCACGACTATTGTACTCACTCCTTGCAAGAAATTCGAAATTAAAACTTAGACAGCAATTGAATTTGGACCTAGGCTTCACAGATATATGCGACATCCAAAAAGACTCAGATGCGTAATTTACAGACTTTTCAATCAAAAACGTTCAGGACTATCAACAAGGCTCCCTGGTAAGTCAGTAACATTACTCTACATAAAGACTTAAAGATGCCAACAGTTAACTACATACGAACATACTACAAAAGATTTCATAATAATTTACACGAACATACAAACTCATTGATTCGAGGCATGGCCACAACTAACATGCCCGATAGCACCCGAAGGAGGCTTAAAAGAAGCTGGATGAGGGATCTCCGCCACTAACTATGAACATTACACACAAGACAGGAAGGACGCCGCTGGGTACTCCTCTCCCTTACGCCTATTCCAAGACCTATTAATCTTCTACATCGTCTGATGTCAATCACACTCGCTGATTGTCAGAACTTCTGACAGCTATGAGTTGAAGAATCGAGTTAAAAAAAAAATAATAAAAAAATGTGAAACTTAGTAAAACTCTGATTCTGGCAGAGAAAATCGGCCTACAAGTAAATTACAAAATATATGATAATAAGCCGAAAATTTCATCCTAATAACAAGATCTGCGAAGAACGGTAATCAATTAAAGAGGGTTACTAATGGCTAGATATCAGTAAGTAGCATTTTTCAGTCTTTAAATATTTGATATCTTTATCTTCTATACCGTATATACATATGCGTGTGGATTGTGAGTTTAAGTAAGTAGAATGATAATTTAATGATTAAGTCGATGATGAATATGTTCTATCAGTTAATAATGACCCAACAATTGCATCCCAAACTCTTCAATCACATATCACAAACCTTTAAGAATGATGTCAAAACTGGAGGATTAAAATAAATTCCATCAAATTATCTTTACTCTTCGTCGTAAACCTACGTCCTTCTGCCCTACTGGGTTCTTTAATAATATCCCACTTATCCCTGTTGTACAAGTCCGATACTTTAGACTCCAGTTGGACAAACGTCTAACTTGGAATCCTCATATTAAACTGAAACGACAAGAAACCGCTCAACGTTTCCGAATACTTCGGCACTTACTAGAAAAACGCTCTAAGCTTTTAGTTAATTACAAAAGACTCATATATATGACTACAACAAGATCTATTTGGACTTACGGAGTTGAGCTCAGGGGATCTTCAAAGCCATCGAATCCTCTCGTATCAAAATTCTAAATCTTTCGTAAAATCCTCACTGCTCCTTACTTTATCACAAATAAAATCATCCATAAAGACCTTAATGTTCTTTATATTTCTTACCTGGTCCAATCTACATTACCTGGAAAATCTGACATCGATAAAGAATCGAAAAGAAGAAAATGTCCGATCAGGTAGCTGGCAACAGATGGCGAGGACGACGCCGAAAAACGACGAAACACTTAAGGCCAGGACACCAACACAAGAAAACGTCATCTGGGAAGAGAGGCTTACTACATTGAAGCTCAAGATTATCAAGCTGACCGTTCACTTATATATATTCATTTATTATCAGTTGTCAAAATAAATTATTTTATTATACCGGAGTGAATAGTCCTTTTATTTAGTTGTCCTATAGGCCTAACAATTGAAGAATAAACCAGGTGAGTCAATTTATTCAAAGTGTTTACTAAGTCCCACATTTCATATTCATATTCTTATTGTTTCTTCTCACACAGTGTCATAAAAGGTAATAGATCCCCGAATTCCCAATCACAGTTTAACACCCTCAAAAGTCGATACCCAGTGCCGGGGTTTTGTTTTAATAATTCACGGGTGTAAATAACCTTAAGCCCCGATACAAAAGCGGAAGGCTATGCGCCTATCCCCACCAAAACGAATCATTTACATTTAACTTCCTGTAGGTTATTTACATTATGTATAATTTATTTTGCGCATAAATTCTTCATGTAAATATTACTACAGAGAATTGACCTCTTGTAGATGGATTTTTTAAATAAATAAATCAATATTACTTATAGGTAACAACACATTTTGTCTAAAAAAATAAAGTAGCTTAAAAAAAAAAGAAGAATAAGCTAAGAAGAATGGTATAATCTAAGTAGCCTGTACTCGGAAGATACAAATTGTGTTTCTTTCTTCTGGTCTAATGACCTTCTGAGGGTCCGCCCTACTTCCACTATAGCGAGCTTCGTCTAAGAACTGCGTTAGGGCTTAAAAAAAAAGAAATGGAAGAAACAAACAAAGAAAAGATATATGTGTTTCTTCCGAAGGCTTATGGTTTAGGATAGGTGGTATGCTCAGCAATATATTATAGAGGTAGAGTAAAAAGTAGTAAAAAGACGGAAGAACAGTTATTCAATGGGTTCTAAATTTAATTATTTTAAAAGAAAAAAAAAAGAATTTTTCCAAGTATAACATTTTTATTGGATGGATAAGAAAATACTCGTATACTTTTAAACTTCAATAAGACTATTATTTTATTTTATTTATAATATATATATATATATATATATATATATATATATATATATATATATATATATATATATATATGTATATATATATATATATAGATAATAATAATAATAATAATAATTGAAAGTCGATTAAAAGCTGGGGTCTTGATTAGATTTGTAAATTAAGTATGAATGTTTTTCTTTTTTATTTATTTATTTGTTTTACTTATGATTTATTTAATTTGCTACCAATTTCTTTATTTTTTTTTAATTTGATTTCAAGTTACATTTCTTTGGTTTTATAGTTTTCACGTTTGTTATATAGATATATATTTTTATTTTTTATTTATTAATTTTTTGTATTGCATTGTATATATATAGTATGAATGGGCCTCACTCAGCTTTAGTACTCAGTGCCCTTAATTGTGGCAAAATGTATTATTTCTCAATAAAAAGATTTGTTTAGATTAGGCAAGCCAGTTATTTTATCGAGTAACAGTTACTTATTAATAAATTAAAAAATATGAGTTAAAGATACATATGATTTATTTAATAGGAACTTTTTATACATAACCAGAAACATTAACATACTTTAATACTCCAGGTACCTCTGGGGGCCAAAATTGTACTATGTCCTTAAGGATTTTATCAAAAACGTCTTCATTTGAGTTTCTCTTCCTCCACGTGATCTCACATGAATACGAGTCTAACATAAAGCCACGAGTCCTACATTCCTTTTTGTTTCTCCTTTTCGCTAACATAGACTCAACTCTTTGAGTGTGAGCTCCAGTCTATTGGTCGACGAAATGTTTATAATCATTTACAGTACAATGCCTGTAATCCTTTCCAATCATTCCTTCTATCCCACTATAGAACTTCCAAAGGTCAGACATTATAATGGAATCCGATCTAATTGATGTTCTTCTGAACTCCTCTGCACTTTCTCATATCCTATCGGGCACTGCGTACAAAAAACACTCTTTAGTTTCACAGATCCTGCCAAACACCCATTGCGTGGATAGGTGCGTCCTACATTATACTTCGACGAGAAAAACAGGACTCGTCTATGTCAAATGTCAGTCTGTTACGGTCTTTAATTTGGGAAAATCGTTTCCGCAACAAACTTGCTGGATGCTCAGTGGAGACATCAGTGTTTGTAAAAAAAAAATAAAAAAAATAATCAAGGGTCAATTAAATAGTATTAATTCTAACTAAACATTATTAAATCTAACAGGCACTACGCTATTTAATTTATTGAATTTGGAAAATAGCGAAACCATAAAAATAAAAATAAAATTAAATAAATTCAATAAAAAAAAAAAAGATCAGGACACGGAGTGAGCTTAATAGGAACCATAAATTTAACACCCTTAGATACACTTAAGCAGAATGACTCATTAGTATCCTACACGTATATTTTTAAATTCATTGAAACGCAAACTTTTAAATATTCGAAGATGAATGTAGATAAATTCACTTTCAAAATGAACGGCTCAATTATTATAATTTTAAGTTATCGTAAGATTACAATAGTTTTATTTTTATTTGAAAAGAAAATATGATACAACATTTCTGCCTACAATATATGACTTTCTACAATATTACGGAGTAATAGAAGGGACATGAAACTTCATTCTTATAAAGCGTTACTTGTTGCAACTTTGCGTTAAGATAAAACTTAACTGGATTAATATTAAAGCCTCGGCGGTGAGTGAAAATTAGAATTAAAGGGAGGAAAGTCTCTTAGATTTATAAAAATCGCCGTCCATTAGTGTTTTAATCAAGGAGGCAGCGAGACTAGACTATAAATCCGGGAGGCCGTGAGATAAAATTAAAAAAGGGCGGGAAGACAGGCTCATGGGACCGGACATAATGAACCCGCCGCCAAGAGATTCCCGCCGGCGGCATTATTCAATTGACAGTGACAAAGGGAGGAAGGGGGGGGGGCGGGGAGGGGATTGAGACCGGAAGCTATTGCCCCCGCTGTTACCGGATATGCTGGTCCCTCCTTGTAACGGAAAACTCACCTAACTTGTTTCCGCCTCGCAGCTAATACCTTTGGATATATAACTACGGAGTAGATTTACAGGGAAATTTTGGAGAAGGAATTGCATTCTTATTGGATTTCCAACAGAATTCGTTGTTTTTTTTTGTCATTATAAAAATAAATATTCGAAATTAATTATATATACAACATTCACCACGAGCAGGAATGTTGATTAATATTTCGACATTCAGGAATTCAATAAAGGTACACAATTCCATGAATATCGAAAAAATTAACATCATTGATTTGAATTTTTATTTGCTCATTCAAGCTTATTCGGCCCTCGGTAAAGTTAGATACTTTACCTTGGGACTTTGCCTTTACTTTGGGGAATCACTACAAAAGGAGTCCAATGTTATTAAAAAATTAACATTGTTCCTTGAGGAAACCAAAATATTTCATAAAATTGTTATTACATCTACAAATTTGTACAAAATTCAATCACATCTTGTAATTGTAAATATAAAAATCTGTTAATTTTTTTAAGCCTGTAGGTTCCGCTTCAAATTGTTAATATACCTGTTATTTTTCCTTCTTTTAATCTTCATTTTTAATTATAATGGTTTTTCAATTTTTCGTCTTGTAATTTTAAATATTTAAATTCTACTTTTTAACTTCTCTTCTTTTAACATTATTTTTTTAATCTGTATTTTTTTTTATTATATTCCTGAAATCATTAATTTTTTATTTAAATGTCTTTGTTAACTTGTCTTTTTATAATCTTTAATACTTAATTTTATAACAGTGACGTGGCTGAGAGAGAAGCACTGGGATCTCCTGGAGTCCTGCCTTGGCTTCCACGTCGGGGAATAAGGCATGACTCAGAGTCCCCTGGGTGAATGTAAATATTGTACATAGGTGTGAATGTGATTTATTTATTTTAATTTCATCTAGCTTTTATCTATTATTCCATTATTTTTTTTGTACACAGGCATACCAATTTACTTATTTTTTTATATTTCTTTTTCTTTATTATTGATATTAATTGTATGTACATATTGTGCGAATGAATCATGTAGCCTTAATATTAATGCCCTTCAATGTGGCATAATGTATTAATATTCAATAAAGAAAGCAAAAAAAAAAACAACTTAATTTTAATGGTTTTTGTCAACCTCTGTTCTTGTACTTTTTAATATTTAAACTGTACTCTTTAACTTTTCTTCTATAAATATTAATTTTTATGTTTTAAAAATGTATTTTTAGCTTTTGTTCTTAAATTATTATCCTTTTAATTTTATTTGTTAACTCATCTCCAATTAATCTTTAACATTCAATTGTACTATCGTATTCACCTGTAACTCTTTATAACTTTCTAAACTTTAAATTGTATTCGTTAACTGTAGATTTATTATGTATGCCTATGTAGTAGCTGATCAAATTGTAATATAGGGCGAAAATGACCCAGGTGGTAGAAGAAACCAAAACATTTATAAATAAAATAACTATTAACAGTTACAGTCCATGGACAGACGCTGAGCTTCAGGATCATAAGTAAAAAGGCACGATTCTTCAGCCTGCATTGAAAGAAACAAGATTTGAATCTCTTGAAGTCAGGAATACGGTATTTTAGAAGCCCTAAAATATATAAACCAATCACACAAAAGTAAATTCGTAATACTAGAAGATAATTTACGTTCCTAAGTCAAATATATTAATAATCTTGAAAAACAGAAACGACCTTAGCTTTCAGAAGAGAATATCTTACTCTAGTTTAGGCCTCATCTATAGTTTCTAAACCGGACCACCCTAACCATAGTTTGTTTACCAGTATTAGCACCAATCAAGTGTATTACTCAACTGGCATTACGGAGAGAACCCACAAACTCTTTTTACAATATACTGGACAATATAATGACAATAGACGACGCTTTATTCTTCCAATGGAATAACTCTTTCATAAAAAAAGATACGTCGCTTTCTAGGAAAATACAAACTGACGATGACAATTTGTCAAAAAAAATTTCATTTACAGAAATGAAACACAAATACTTCGGGCACACAACCTATACAGATGCGTCAAAAAACAGATAGTGACATAGGATGTGCACTAATACTGAAAGTCCAGTGCCTCAAATTCAATTTGCCCCAAATAAACAGCGTCTTCACAGGCGAAATATTCGCCATATATCAGGCCTTGTTATTACTAACAGAAAAAAACATAAAAAATGGCCGTATAGTTACAGACTCTTTACGTTCATTAATGGCCATTGCCGAAGGAAACTCTGACAATGCTATTTCCAGAAAAATTGAAAACTGCTTCTGGGAAATGAAGGAGTCGCCGGACAGAGACATCGTCCTCGCATGGGCACCCTCAGGCATATCTGGGAACGAAACTGCAGACAGAGCTGCGAACCTGGCAAGAAGAAAAACAAATGATCAATTTAACGACCACTGCTGACTGGAGATTTGAATGCTAAATAAACAATGACAATTTAAGTGGAACCAATCTACAAATAAATTGCAAGAAATTAAAAAATATATTCAACCATGGAAAACTTCTTTCAGAAAGAACAGTACAGAAGAAATAATTTTAACTCGCCTTAGAATTGGACATGCAGCATTTACCCATGACTACCTAATCAGAGGCCTGGAGCCACCATTTTGTAAAACATGCAACACATCACTTACTCTGAAACAAATTGTGACAACTTGCAGACTATACTTCAATACAGACACCAGAACAAAACATAATATACCTTCCAACATATCTGACGCACTTTCAGATGACGAAGAAAAGATACAAAAAGTATTTGAATTTATAAAAGACATTAAATTTGTCCACCTGATTTGATTCCATCTAAAGCCGCTAATGACCCACTCGGGCAGATGCGGAATGTAACAATAAATAAATAAAAAACATAAACAGTAATTATATTCTGTTGAACATAATTGAATATTTTAAAGCATCAAATCTCGTTATATAACCGCATGCCGTACATGTTTATTATATATGGTGATTCAGTGTGTTTTAAAAACAACATAAAAACATGTTACTTTCTGAAACATTGTTAATGGATGTAAAGTAATTTACCTAATATAGGGCTCATAGTGAAGCTATTAAAAAAGAAAATCCTTAGAAGACAACATCTGGGACTAGGTGTATAATTTTATGTTACTGCTATGTATTAAACATAGCAAATAATCTTTTTCGCAAACAAAGTTAAAATATGCTGACACCAAACACATCTGCTGACATCAAAGCAGTAGGAGAGCAGGTAACTTAAGGACAAAGGACTATGGGGAAGGCCTTTACGCAGAGTAACTGATAACTAGTAACGGGTTAAATAACTGGTTCTTATTAAAATTATTATTATATATATTATTAAAATTCTTATTAAATAACCTTAGTGTGTGGCCGGTTAAAACAACTGTACAGACGCCGAAGTTAAGAACCAATCAAAACCATCCTTGCCCCACCCTGGATATTTGTATCAAATTTCGTCGTTGCAAAAGCTCGAGGTCTTATGTTTTTTTCCGGCCTTGGAGACTGAAGATCTTGCAAGATGGCGATCATGATGTGCTTGCCTAGGAATGCCAAATCTTTAGGACCGGCAATGTTTAATATCACCTTTATACATACCATATCATGTTTTCTGTTTTTAGCTTTCGGTTATCTTGAACATTCGAAAAATAATCCACATATCTTGGACTTTACAAATGGTCTGATGATTGAAAATGTAAATTTTAAAGTCGACACAAAGAAAAACAGACTAGTTTTTTATTTTTATTTTATCAAAGGCTGTATTTTGTTTTAAATGGAACTCGCTTTAAACGCTTCCCTTTCAGCGAAGGATAAAAAACAACAACAATAAAACAACACATATCACTGCTGGAAAAGTAAGCATAAAAGATAAAAAAAAATAATATTACAAACACACACAAAAAACAAAAAAAAAAAACAGTGACCGTTCCAAGCTAAACATATATCTTGTTTTTATTTAAATAAATTTTATATAGCACTTTTTTTTCATTAGCTTTGCACATAGAAGAGAATAAAATTATATTTAAATAAATATCGTTGGAATATTATTTCGATATATGTGTATATATATTGTTTCTAATCAGCAAAACTATTTTCCCATTTTATTTAATCTTTTGAGCCATTTAGACAATTTAGAAATATGTATGTTTAATTAAAATGATTTCAATTAGCATTTTCGATATATATATATATTTATATTAACCTGTCATTAATATATATCAATATATGAAAAGCATTTGAGATGGTTTTAGAAATTTTCTAGCCATACAAAATATGGTTCAAGACTATTCAACATACAATTATTATCAATATATCAAAATTATTCAACACGAGTCTCGTTCATACTCATATCGTTATAGATAGATAGATAGATAGAAAAAAAAAAACTTTATTCTGGCACTAAGTCCCTTCAGAATAACAATAATGTACAAAATAATAGAATATTACTGGCCTGAACGTTGAAACAATACATAAAATTGATAAAATAAAATAAAAAGTAAGGAAAACCTTAGGTGCACAAGCTATATACAATACAGATACAACTATGTACAGAGCATTTAAAATTATGAATAAAACAATTAAAACTATGAACGAATCATTTGAACTATGAACAAAATTATATTTAAGGGTTGAACAACATAAACATACACTTTGAGAAATGAAGAACGAAAAAGAGATACAATGAGTTCATTTCATAAAAAAAAAAAACTTTACTTGAATATATATATGAAAATAAACAGTTACTTATAATTGAATAAAAAAAAAAATACAAAAAAATGTATGTATTGAAATTCCTACGTCGATAGTAGGAAATGCATGTACTATCTCTTACCAAGTGTTATGATTATATGATTGCTACACAATACATATATAATATTAATCGTTAGCTGGTATCTGACTGTTTTTGGAACAGGAATTGGAATAGGAGGTTTTTGAATGTGTACAGGGAAGGGGCATGTCGAATTTTGATCGGGAGGGAATTCCAAAAGTTGACAGAGCGGGCTATAAAGGAATTTTGGAATGAGGCAGATCTATGAGAAGGGATGTATAGGTCAGAGGGTCGGGATCTTGTAGTGAGTGAGTGGATTGAGGACTTAAATTGGAGAAGGTTGTAGGCATAAGAAGGACGATGATCGGTAATGATTTGATAAAGGAAAGTGCCAAGGAAATATTGTCTTCTTAAGGAGGGGAAGAGCCACCCTAACTCAGTGTAGTGGTGGGAGACACGGGAGCGTCTCGGGGTTCCGATTACAAATCTTACGAAGCAATTCATAAGTCTTTTGAGTCTATCACGCAGTTCCACCGAGAGGCCATCGTACACCACACAGCTGTAGTCAAAGTGGGGAAAGATGAGAGAGGAAACTAGGAGTCTACGGGTATTTTGGGGTAGAAGATGGCGGACGTGATGGAATAGTTTGAGGGTAGAAATTGCACGCCGGGATATATGAGAGATATGGTGATTCCAGGAAAGGGTTTGATCTATGAGAAAGCCTAAATTTTTAACAAAGGGATAGAAGGTGATGGGGTGGTTGTTTAGATAGAGTGAGGGAAAGTTGGTGTGGGATCTAAGAAGGGGCTTGGAACCAATGAGAATGGCCTGAGTTTTGGCAGCATTTAGCCTTAATCCATTTAAGTTGGCCCAGGCATTAATTCGATCTAAATCTTCTTGAATTTTGGCAAATGCCATCAATAACTCAGCGGGAGAAAAGGATAAATAGATTTGAGAATCGTCGGCATAAAGGTGGTGGGAACAATGGATAATTGTATCATTTAGGTCATTAATATAAGAACTGAAAAGAAGAGGAGACATGCTTGAACCCTGTGCAACTCCTGAGGATAAAGGAAGGTAGGCAGATAGAGGTTGATTAGGTATGGAAACTGCTTGGGTTCGTTGTGAGAGGAAAGACTAGAACCAAGAGATGGAACTCTTGGAGAAGGATAATGATTTTAGTTTGTTGAAAAGGATGGAATGGATAATGGAATCGAAAGCTTTAGAGAAATCAAGAAGTATAAGAATGGTTAATTTTTTGTCATCTATTGCAGTCTGGATATCACTAGTAATTTTAATCAGAGCAGATTGTGTAGAGTAGCCAGGACGGAAGCCAGATTGGAGAGGATCGAGTTGGTTGGATTGTTCAAGGAAGTTGGAAACTTGGGATTGCACTAACTTTTCTAGGGGTTTAGAAAGATATATATATATATATATATATATCTGTATATATAAATCGATATTTTTTATGATGATAGGTTAATAAAAAAATTTATAAATCGAAAATTCTGAATGAAATTATTTCAATTAATGATACACGTTTTTACATTTTTTTTAAAACTGCTTAAAAGATAGGAAAAATGGGAGAAATATTTTTGCAGATTAGAAACAAAATACCGGAAATAATATGAGCAATATAGATGGATTATTTCCTTTCAAATCATCCAACATCCAACTTTGATTGGCCGATTTAACATGGATTGGCCCAAATGTATAATATACCGTTGGAAAGTTAAAGATTAAAATTTAATATATACATGTATATATATACGTATATCTTTGTATATATGTATATATATACGTGTGAAAAAATACATATTTTTCCAGCATGATATAATAAAATTAAAAATTGCAAATAATTTTCATAATTTATATCAATTGTCTTATCTTTGTACTTATAATTAAAGTATTATTGAATTTATTAACTTTTTAAACAATTTATATCTATTGACGATGAAATTTTAATAGCTACTTATGCAGACGATACAACAATTCTCACAAGACATGAAGACCCTACATAGGCCTAACTAACTCTACAACGTCACTTACTTAAATTACAAGATTGGTTCACACTATGGAGAATTCAACTTAATCATGACAAATCCGAACATACAACATTTACTCTTCGAAAAACACCTGCCCTCCAGTTTATATTGACAACAATCAAATTCCTCAAACGGACACGGTACTTTACATTTGACTCACCTTGAACAGAAGGGTGACATGGGGCCCGCATATTAAAATGAAACGTAAGACATTTAGCAAACGATGCAAATCACTTTAGTCTCTTTTTTCTAAATCTTCAAAACTAAAACAGAAACTGAATACATATACATACTTACTTAAACCCATATGGACCTATTCATCGCAGATATACAGTATCGCTAGAGACCTACCTATAAAAACTTCAAACGTTCCAATCAAAATTATTACGACTCATAACAAAAGCACCTTGGTACGTGACTAACAAAACTCTACATACTGACCTCCACTTTCCAACAGTTGATTAACATATAATGACTATTTATCAACTATTTTAGATTAAGTTAAACGGACATAATAAGATACATAGCCACATCTGACATACCTCAGAACATGAGGAGGAAACTAAAAAGGCGTTGTGTGAGAGAACTCCCTTAAACAACTTAGGTAATTGGAACAAGTTAGGGAAAAGGTACTGCTGAGTACTTTCCTTCCCTATGCCTTTCATGTCATTATTTCAATATCGCCATCACATTTTATAGAAAAAAACAATGTACATAATTTTTATGAGAAGGAGTTCATTGGGGGGTGCAAATAAATACTAAATTAAACAAATAGTAATTATTTAATTTTTATAGACGTTTCGACCCACTTTGCAGGTCTTCATGAGGACTACAAAAGATACAACACATGGTGAAAATAAAATAAATGGATATAAGTAGATAGAAAATAAGAATAAGTTATTTGATACAGAAATAAAAAGATGATATTAGAGATATAGTGAGTGACAATGTAGTTAAAATAACAAGTATTATATATGTAGAAGATACAAACAAAAATGGAAAATAAGTATGAATAAAAATCGAAAATAAAGGAGAATATAGCATGCAAGTTAAAAGTAAACATATTGCGATAAAAGATAAACGGTATAAGATTTCCATTTTTGTTTGTATCTTCTACATATATAATACTTGTTATTTTAACCTCATTGTCACTCACTATATCTCTAATATCATCTTTTTATTTCTGTATCAGACAATATCTTCTTATTTTATATCTACTTATATTAATTTATTTTATTTTCGCCATGTTTTGTATCTTTTGTAGCCCTGATGAAGACATGAAATGTGGATCGAAACGTTGGCAAAAATTAAATAATTACTTTAGTATTTATTTGACCGCACCCCCTTTATTTATTATATCAACGGTCAACCATCTCTAAATCATACATAAATTTTAGGTGAGATGGCCAATGAAAGGAGTGTCATGTACTAAACCAGGTTTTTATATTGCAATTCTTACAAGACAAGGTAATATTGAATATTTATTAGAGAAGTTTTTTATAAATCCATAAATATTTAATCGGGTTTGGATTCACAAATTAGATTACGCCATTAACAGATGTTAGGGCGGTATCAACCGAAATAAAGAATGTACTTTTTTTTTCTTTTCTTCTTTTTTAAGTCTCTTTTTTCATGATTATGAAAGTTGAGCTTTGATTGGAGGGACAAGAGCGATAAAACTTTCTAATGAGGTTAGGTGCTCTCCCCACAGAGGTTATTAATATTCATGAAAATCTCAAAATGAAATCATCTTAAGCATTCTTCATTTCTTTTCTCATTTTTTGTCTCTTTTTTTTTCTTATCCACTTTATCTATTACATGATTCCTCAATTGAGGAAAACCTTCTGAAAGGACACTTCTTCCTCTCAACTTTTCTCTTGTACTAATAAATACAAGTTTCTCTAAATATTTAAAATCGATTATTTACATGAAAACTTTAACCGATGGTGATAATATGTTATACGTTATTGGTTCGCTACCACACTATTGCATATATGGGAGCTTTGTAATCGTACGGAATTCTTAAACAAATTTCTAGCTAAGAACAAAAAACAGATAAAAAAAAAACTGATATTAAACACTTATATTTATCTACTTAAGCCTACACTTACAGTTCATTAGAGAAACAACAAGAAAGACTAATTTTCACGATCGCAATACCTTCCCTTACTGTATATTACATATATAGGTAAGTAAAAGTAAACAGAAAATGTAAATGGCATCAACAAAAATGTAAATATTTGTATTGTATTAGACTTTTCTAAAACGAATGAAATTTATTTCTACAGAAAATGCGAAAATACCAAGTGCAATGATTATGTTAGTTTTATATAGCTTACTTATATTAAATTAACACATTTTAAAATAAAAATAAAAAATTAAGTAGAAGCAATATTGGTTATAGCTAGTTATAAAATGTGTTGAAGGCAATGTTACCAACAGTTTAATCCATTTTTATTTTAGTTTCAAACAAAGAGATTAAACAACACAATAGAAATGAAATCAACACATCGTTAAATGAATTATTATTGAATTTTATATTTATTAATTTTTGTTAGATTTTTAAATATTCATATACTTAATAAAGGAATTGTAAAACATATGAATTGAAAACGCGTCTGTAGTATGTCATGTAAAAAAATTTTGACGATTTAAAAAAATACAAAATAAATGAAAACTTTCATAGTGAGCTTTCATACTTAATATTATTTATTAGATATTTGTTAAAATAAATATTCAACATTAAATAGAAGAAAACTTTTCGATCTGAAATCAGTATAACTGTTGTGAAGGCGATGGACAGAGTGGTGCCCGTGAGCTCTGTTTTGCTAACCTCAGAGCCTATACGGTATGCCACAGACATTGCTTTACATAATGACTTCACATGCAAACAGTTAACGATCACATACGGACACACTACATAAGATGTCACGATAACTAACACGGACATACATGTTATTCTATTTCCAAATGGACATGAATGCTAACAAATATTGTTTCGTATATAATTCATTAATTGTATTACTGTAGTAAAATTCATGACAAGCAAATCACCAATTAACGTTAATCCGGTTTAGATGGCATTATCAGGGATTGTGGGGATTGTTACCTAGATGGTTCTGTATCAGAGAGAGAATAACTTTATTTTCATAAATATTTTATAATTATTAATTGATAAAATGGACAATTCTTAAAACTAATATACATTAATATATATATAATATACATTTTTTTAAAAATTTCTTTATTTATGTATTATTTTATTTTATTATTCTTCTTTCTTTCATTATTTCTTTTATTAACATTCTACTCCCCTTTCTTTCTCTTCTCTCCTTTTATACATTTTTCTTTCCGATAACAACATATACAATAATGACAAGAAAACCTTGCCACGTCCTTTAAGTCGACATCAAGGTCTTCCATGAAGTTTCTTGTTGAGTTTGATATCGTTCAACGAACTCCGGACGGAAGACTCCTCACATTGAAATCTTTCAGCCCGAAACTCTTACGGAACTTTTCATTAAGGAAAAATACCCTTATCATATGCTTGTTTTTTTTTTTTGCCTGCCTGATCGAGGTCATTGGTTTCATATATCATGGTAGGATTCAAAATGATCGCCGATTTCGCTGTCTTAGGGAAGAAGATGTCGGCATATCGCGCTGACCCATCCATGTCGATGCAATATACTTCTTCGAAACAGGCGTAATCTCTCTCTCACTCTCTCTCTCTCTCTCTCTCTCTCTCTCTCTCTCTCTCTCTCTCTCTCTCTCTCTCTCTCTCTCTCTCTCACCCTCTCCCTCTCCCTCTCCCTCTCCCTCTCCCACTCCCACTCCCTCTCTCCCTCTCCCTCTCCCTCTCCCAATCCCTCTCCCTCTCTCCCTCTCTCTCTCTCTCTCTCTCTCTCTCTCTCCCTCTCTCTCTCCCTCTCCCACTCCCTCCCTCTCCCTCTCCCACTCCCTCTCCCTCTCTCTCTCCCTTTCCCTCTCCCTTTCCCTCTCCCTCTCCCTCTCCCTCTCCCTCTCCCTCACTCTCACTCTCTCTCTCACTCTCTCTCTCTCTCTCTCTCTCTCTCGTGCCCTCTCTCTCTCTCTCCCTCAGCAAATGTGATGACGATACAGGCAATAATGACATGGTATGCATAGGGAAGGAAACTACACACCTGTAACTTTTCCCTAATTTGTTTTAATGACTTAGGTAGTTTAAGAAAAGAGATCTCTCATCCAACGCCTTTTTAGTCTCCTCCTCATGTTCTGAGGTATGTCAGCTGTGTCCATGTCTCTTATTATGTCCGTTTATATTAGTGTCTCCCTGATTTTTAAGCAGGATTCACTTTCATGGCCTAGCCCACATTTAATACATCTATTATGTACATCATACAAAGAATGGTTACAATATGATTTTGTATGACCATATTGTTGGTATCTTACACATTGAGGTATTACTATTTTTTTTCGAGGCTCCTCTACAACTATTTTCGCCTAGTAAATTGTTTCAATTTCATAAATTTTTTCATTGTAAGAAAGCTTTTGTTATGGCTATGAAAAACATGGACAAAGGTTTTTTAAATCGACAGAATACATTTGTGATATTTATTGCAATACATCCATGTTTTTCTAAATATTTTTTATTGAATATTTAATAGTTGACGGTTGCGTTATAAAGGAAGGAGATGGTCCGGGGTTGCGGTCATAAATAGGCTAAATAGTAGTAAAACTATTTTATTGAAAGCCGACGTTTCGACCCGACTTTGCAGGTCTTCATCAGGGCATTTATGTATTGTGTTAAACGGTGTGTCTACAAACAATGTGGCCAGAAAAGTCTCAACTCAAACATGTATCAACATGTTGAGACTTTTCTAGCCACATTGTTTGTAGACACACCGTTTAACACAATACATAAATGCCCTGATGAAGACCTGCAAAGTCGGGTCGAAACGTCAGCTTTCAATAAAATAGTTTTACTACTATTTAGCCTATTTATGACCGCAACCCCGGACCATCTCCTTCCTTTAAATAATTTTTATTTCGAAGATTAGAGTGGTTTAGTGCAAATATCAATTACAATCTTCTATTTTTATCCTCAGGTAACTGATACGTGTGGAATTCAGCACCTCCATTTCTGAGACTACTCACTAGTTTACGAAATACGTCTGCTGTTTTCGGGTAAACTGTTATGGTAGTAAGTTATTATTTTTTAAATATTAGTATTAAAGAATGCTCTAATATTAAATTAACAGATTATTCACAAAAAAAAGAAAGGAACAATTTTTCGAGTGATTTTTGAAATTGTATTGCTAGCTGATGTATTGATAAGGTATTTTATTGAGTGATGGGACTGCATCTATACTCTGATATGTTTGAAATCATCCGGCATCAAGTTTTAAATAGAATTATAATCATAGTGAATGGTATATGGTTATTTTCTTATATAAAGGAAGCTGTACTGATTACAGATTTTCTCACTTTTTTCTCTCCGAAAAAAAAAGAACAGCTGAATTTTCATTTGACAATTTTTAAAATATTTTTTATGGATGTAATTCATCCAGGGAGATAAAATTTGAGACTCTAACACAAAGTTAATTCATATACAAATTATTTTCTATTAATAAGTTAAAAATTATCAGTTTTAGTTATAATTAATGTATCTGAAAACCAGCTACTTAATAATTATTTCCATTTTATTTTTTTATACTACCTTGCCAAAAAACTCAATTGAAGTCACTAAGAAAACGTGACCTTTGAAGAAAAAGAGTAAACGAAAATTAATGGACTCGGGACAGTCTATAAATTTAAAGACTTAAGTCCTCCTAAGGCTCCCTTGAAAGATTATAGGAGAATGATCTCATTTAAGATAGGCCTAATTACTTTCTAAAAACAAAATCTACTGTGGAAATATTTTTTTTTTTTAATAAAAGACTGGGTTACTTAAAGATTTCCTTTGAAGAAAAAATTAAAGTTCTAGGTAAAAATTAAAGAGGAAGATTCTATCTCAAGATATGGAGATGTAGTATAAATGAATATAAGTTTCAATTCGAAATCCAGTGTGTCTCCTGTATTTAAAACTTTGTAGCTTATTAGATTTTCTATATTTAATAGCATTTTTTTTTCTATAAAATATGTATTTGCGCCTGTCAACAATAAGTTTACAATCAGCAAATGTGATGGCGATAATGATATATGGGGAAGGAAAGTACTCAGCAGTACCTCTTCCCTAACTTGTTCCAATTACTTAAGTTGTCTAAGGAAGGAGATCCCTCATCCAACGCCTTTTTAGTCTCCTGCTCATGTTTTGAGGTATGTCAGCTGTGGCCATAAGTCTGTTATTATGTCCGTTTAAATTTGTGTAAAATCGTTGATATAGGGTCGTTATATGTTGGTCAACTGTTGGAAAGTGGAGGTCAGTATGTAGAGTTTTGTTAGTCACGTACCAAGGTGCTTTTGTTATGAGTCGCAATAATTTTGATTGGAACGTTTGAAGTTTTTGTAGGTGGGTCTTTTTAGCGATGCCGTATATTTGTGATGAGTATGTCCATATGGGCTTCAGTAAGTATGTATATGTATTCAGTTTCTGTTTTTGTTTTGAAGATCTGGCAAAAATAGAGTAAAGTAGTTTGAGTCGTTTGTTAAGTGTCATACGCTTCATTTTAACATGTGGGCCCCATGTCATCCTTCTGTCGAAGGTGAGTCCAAGGTAAAGTACCGTGTCTGTTTGAGGAATTTGATTGTTGTCAATATAAACTGGAGGACAGGTATTTTTTTGAAGAGTAAATGTTACATGTTTGGATTTGTCATGATTAAGTCGAATTTTCCATAGTTTGAACCAATCTTGTAGTTTAAGCAATGATGTTGTAGAGTTAGTGAGGCCTGTGTGCATAAATTATAATTCTATTGATTCTTTTTAGAAATATACAATATTTACTAATATTAAATATTAGGAATAGGTTATTAGCATTTCCTGATGCCGGGGATGACTTCCGCTGTGGACTTCATATCCAGCCTCCTATATTTTTAAACTGGAGTTGTCAATTATCAATTGAAAATGTTAGTGATATTGGGATATGGAAGTGTCTCTTGAGTATTCTGTTCCGAATGGTATTTGACAGCAGTATTTCACCATACGTGATCCGAATAAAGAATTTTGGATTTTAATAAATTAAAATAATTTATTTTTTATCAATCTTTTAAGGGAACTGAAGAAAATTATTAAATTAAATATAGAATACAAATAAATGGTAGGAAGCTTAATTAATAGATTTACAATCACCTTAATAAAGTTTGTAATTTTTAAAATTTATTAATTCTGTATTTTATAATTTACTTTGGAATATTTACTGATTACTTTTTGTATTATTTTACATTCAATTTAAATTACACCCCCATACTAGACTGAAACGACTAGAAACTGCCCGACGTTTTGGACTACTGCAGCATTTACTAGACAAACGATCTATGCTTTCAATCAATTATAAACGACTCGTATATATGACGATAATAAGACCTATTTGGACTTACGGAATTGAGCTTTGGGGCTCCACTAAACCATCCAATCCTTACAATCCAAAATCCTTCGTAAAATCCTCAACGCTCCTTACTTTGTTAAAAAGAAAATCATCCATTAAGACCTTAATGTTCCATATGTTTTTGATTTGGCCCAATCCAGATACGTATCCTTCCATAACAAACTGAAGAACCACCCGAATCCTCTCGTTTCAAACCTTGCTTCCTCCTCGATTCCTCATAACCCTCCGAGGCGTCTAAAAAGAAGATGGTCTCGGGACCTTCTAATATATAACTTTAATTTGAGTTCTACCAATGGATAGTTTCTATTCATGTTGTACATATCATGTTAGCAATGTCACATTTACTTGTTGTATTTTTCATGTAGTACAGTTGTTAGTTTCATTAAAATTAAATTAGAATTAATAAATAAATAAAATGTTTATCATACAAATACGATATCCATCATCTTACTATGTACGGTGCAGTTTAATACCATTTTGCACGACAGTGCTGTTATGCCTGAGTCTATTGTATCAAACAGCCGTGTCTATTTCAAAAACCATATTTTTTAATCGTAGAGTTGTTAATATTATTTTTTATTAATATTGAATATTTAATAGTTGACCGTTGCATTATAAAGGAACTAGATGGACCGGGGTTGTGGTCATAAATAGGCTAAATAGTGGTAAAACTATTTAGCCTATTTATGACCGCCACCCCGGACCATCTCCTTCCTTTATATTTTATTAACTTTGTTTTTTTACTCCGACCTTTCAAAAGTGCCGGCAACCAGCGAGTGTGATTTTGAGATGTAGAAGATTGGAATAGGGCGTGAGGGAGTGGAGTGCCCATCGGCATCCTTCCTCTCTTGATTTTATTTTAATGTAGTTAGTGGAGGAGATCCCTTATCCAGCTTCTTTTGAGAAGCTGCTATCGAATATTATCGGGCATTTAGTTGTATTCATGGCTTGAATCGGTGAGTTAGTATGTCTGTGTAAGTTATTGTGAAATAGTTTGTAGTATGTGGTCGTTAACGGTTGAGACTTCTGTAGGTCCCTATGTAAAGTTTATTGATTACAACTTCACATTGTAAGAGTACAATACAAATTGTACGTTCCTCTACCAAATCATCAACAACCATCGTCCTTCTTACGCCTACAACCTTCTCCAGTTCAAATCCTCAGTCCATTCCCTGTCCACAAGATCTCGACCTTCTGACCTTTACATGCCTTCTCACAGATCTGCCTCATTCCAAAATTCCTTTATTATTTGCTCTGTCAATTTCTGGAATTCCCTCCCTATCAAAATTCGACATTCCCCCTCCATATCCACATTCAAATCCCTCCTATTCCAATTCCTATCACAAAAACAGTCAGGTACTTGCTAACCATTTGAGCGGATTTTAATAGAGAATTTGATATATTTTTATTTTTTAATTCTTTATTTTTTTCGGAAAAGTGTATACTGGTCTATAAGAGCAAATAGCTTTAAGTTTCTTGTCATAGTATTAATGGTTTTGTATATAGTTTAGTTTGTTTTGTATATAGAGTTTTTACCTTATATTTTTTTTACATTATTTCTTTTTTTCGATTTATTTGGTTTTAGCCAGATGTAATATTTTAATTTTGTTCTAATTTGTTATTCTCAAGGGACTGTGTCCCAAAATAAAGTTATTTTTCTATTTCTATTTCTATTTCTAAAGTAATGTTATTGACGTACCAGAGAGCCTTGGTGATAGTCCCGAAAGTTTTTACTTAAAACTCTGTAGTTTACGTATGTGAGTCTTTTTGGCTGTCCCGTATATCTGTGAAGCGTACGTCCAAATAGGCTTAAATATGTACGTATATGTGTTCAACTTCTGTCTGAGTTTTAATTTCGAATGTCTTGAAATGAGTGAGTATAATAGTCGTAGTGTTATGGTTTGAGTTTTTGTTTTGCCCTTGATATGTGGGCTCCATGATAGTCAGTCCAAGATATTGAACCTTGTCTGTCTGAGGAATTTGGACATTGTCACGGTAAATAACAGGGAAAGTTTTACGTCGATAAATAAATATTTATTTTTATTAGCAATCTCAGTTTCAATTGCCAAATTTTAAAATATTTTACATATCTTTAATAAACATTGCCATATTCAGATGTTAAACCAAACCTAGCTATCCAAAAATTAAAATATCTCTGCTATGTCATAACTATGTTTGGTTTCCCTTAACCCCTTACTATAGACAATTGAACTAATAAAAGCTGATATCTGTTTAGTAACAATAATTTTACTTGATTGAAACTGAGACAAGATTTGTCGATTAGATAATTAACAAAAACAGATTGAAATTATACCGAAAAGACCATCCAAAGATCAACTTGTTGTTTTAGATAAAATGGGGATGACATGGTGGATCAGCTGATGCGAAAGGTCGTGTTTCTACATCGTCTCTCAGAATTTGCTTATTTTACAGTGAAATCTTTGAGATTATCTATTCAAAACAGGCCAAGAGTACATAACAACAATTGATATTTATTGTTTGTTATAAATTATAGGGTTATTTTTATTTATTTATTTTTTTTATTGATTTTTTTTTTTTTTTTTTCCCTTATATGCGATATCACCATCAGGCCATGTCTAGTAGAGCGTCTATCAAGAGAATTCGGCCGTTAGGCTCAACACCTTGTTCTTCGCCAGTCAAACAAAAGCCTCGTCAATGTCGTCAAACACCTGCAGTAACGCCTATTAGCTCCAGAGAAAATGAAACCCAGCCAGGAACATCATCAAAACCAACAATTGAAGAACTTCAGCAACAACCAGGTACATCTTCACAAGAGATAACCGAACAATCTCCGTTTTTCACCCCTAACCCCTATCAGGTGCTTCAGAATGATAAAGAAGTGATGGAATCCGCTTCAATACCAAGAGATCCCCGACCTCCACCCATATTCGTTAAAAACATAAAAAATTTTCAGTTACTATGCTCACAACTGAACAAAATAACAGGCTCTGGAAGCTATTCATGTCTAAGCAGAACAAAGGACACGAAGATATCACCAGATACAGCTGAAACCTACAGAAAAATTGTGAAGTATCTAATGGAAACCAACGCGGATTTTCATACGTACCAATTACGGCAAGATCGAGCTTTGAGGGTAGTCATAAGAAATCTACACCCCTCAACACCAACCGAAGCAATAGAAGAAGAATTGAAAAATTTAGGTTTCATAGTGCGCCAGATTACAAATGTACAGAAGGAGAGTAAAGAACAGCCAGGAGTAAAAGTTCCTCTACCCTTGTTTTTCGTAGATTTGGAGCCAAATCAAGGGATTGAAAAAATATATGAAATTAGAAGAATATACTACACAAGTGTTATAGTAGAGAAGCCATATCCTAAGAGGGAAATCGTACAGTGTCACAATTGCCAGGCATATGGCCATACCAGGACTTACTGCCATCATCTTCCGCGCTGTGTGAAGTGTGGAGAGCAGCACAAATCCGGGGAGTGCACAAAACCGAAACGGGATCCTGCAGTTTGTGCTTTGTGCCTTGAAGGACATCCAGCGAACTATAAAGGCTGTCAGATCTACAAGAATATCAAATCAAGATATCAAAAATCCCGGACCCAAGAAGAAGCAGAGGCATCAAGAAGAGAACCTAACGCATCAAGAAGAGGACCTTCAAAAATAATTGACCCAACGGTGTCTTTTGCACACTTGTTAGGAGGTAAGAATGATGTTACTTATTGTGAGACCCTGCCGCAACAACAACACATGCCTCAAAATTCTCAACCCCACCCTCAACATGTTAATCAAACTTCACCTAATCAACAGTTTTATCAACACCAAATTCCCCACATTCCTCCTCCCTCAAACACCACAGATCTTACCAGTTTATTTACATCTTTCCTCTCCGAATTCAGATCCCTTGTTACTCCTTTGATATCTCTTCTCACCAATCTTGTATCACATTTTATCCCTCCCGCTAAAAATCCTTAAATGACTTCCAATAAACCTTTATCCATTCTCCTTTGGAATGCGAATGGTGTTAGGAATCATACAAACGAACTAACTACATTATTACTTGACAAAAATATTGACGTGGCACTAATTACTGAAACTCGACTAACCACTAAACAGCACTTCAAAATACCACAATACCTGACATATCGTACTGACCACCCTGACGGAAAAGCACATGCCGGTACTGCTGTCATTGTACACCAATCCCTCTCCCACCACATACTCCCGTTAGCTACACATGATTTCCTACAGTTCACCGCTATCGTGATAAAAACCTTTTCCTTTCCGGTTACCCTTGCATCAGCGTATTGCCCTCCTAACCGATCCATATCCAATGCCCAATTCCGTTCTCTCCTCGACTCCTTAGGACATCACTTCATCTTGGGTGCAGACCTAAATGCCAAACATCAACAATGGGGTTCTAGAACCACGAATACTCGTGGCCGAACCCTGCTGTCTGCACTCAATTCCCAACGTTTTCACCTCCTTTCCCCCAACTCTCCTACCTACTGGCCTACAGATCCCAACCGTAATCCTGATCTCCTTGATTTCTTTATCCACAGTGGCTTAAGTCCCCTCAATTGTTCCATTACACGTCTAAATGAACTTTCCTCTGACCATAGTCCTCTAATTCTTAATGTTTCACTTGAACCCGTTCCCAAACCTTCTCCACCGTCATTTATTAGGGGTCCAGTTAACTGGGACCTTTTCCGCCAAATCATCTCCGATAAAATTGATCTTAACATAACCCTCAAAACTCCCGATGACCTTGATAGTGCCGTAAATTCCTTTACTACCACAATCCAACAAGCTGCCTGGACTGCCTCCTTCCCTAAAGACTCCTCCAGAATTCCTAAAAAGACCATTCTACCCCAACACCTCCTTGACCTAATCCACACCAAACGCCGTGCCAGATTATTGTGGCAACGTACCCGACATCCTGCCGACCGCTGCTCCTATAATTATTACTGCAAAAAATTAAAACTGGAATTAGCCACCTTCAGATCACATTCCTTCAACTCCTACCTATCCTCCCTCTCTTCTCGCGACAATTCCCTTTGGAAAACCACAACCAAAATCCTAAATCCTCACCGCATTTCCCATCCCCTCCGACGAGATGATGGCTCCTGGGCAGCATCTGACGAAGATAAGGCTGAGGAGTTCGCCATTCACCTATCCAATACATTTATTTCACATCCGGAATCCCATCCTGCCCACACCGTAACAGTAGAAGAACTCCTTACATCACCAATCCCACTTTCCTTGCCCCCAAAAGCTATTCATCCTTCCGAAGTGAAATTTCAATTAAAAAAACTAATCCCCCGTAAAGCTCCTGGACATGATCTCCTTACCCCTCAAATCCTTCGACAACTTCCATCCAAAGCAGTCATATTCCTTACATATATCTACAATTGTATCCTACGCACCACCCACTTCCCTCTGCTATGGAAACACTCCACAATTATCCTTTTCCCAAAACCAGGCAAACCTCCCAATATCTCAACATCCTATAGACCAATTAGCCTACTCCCAATCCTTTCAAAAATTTTTGAAAAGATCCTTTTGAAACGAATCCTACCCATTATAGAATCCCAAAATATTCCTTCCCATCAGTTTGGTTTTCGCTCCCAACATTCTACTGTTCAACAAGGACTCCGAGTTGTTGATCATATTTCCTCAGCCCTAGAAAACAAGGAATACTGTTCGGGTGCATTTCTGGACATTGCACAGGCATTTGACCGGGTATGGCACTCCGGACTGCTCTTCAAGCTTAAAATCCATTTACCTCAGTCCTTATACCTAGTCCTCCGATCCTACCTCTCTGACCGCTCCTTCCGAGTTCGCTGTGGAACAGAATTTTCCAATATCTACTCCGTTAAAGCCGGTGTTCCCCAAGGCAGCGTCTTGGGTCCCGTGCTTTACATCCTCTTTACTGCTGACATCCCTGTTCATCCCGATACTTTTCTTGCAACATTCGCTGACGACACCGCAATCTTATCATCCAACTCTGATCCCAACATAGCATCCTTAAATCTCCAAAACCACCTCACCTTGATTGAGCACTGGTGTAATAACTGGCGCATTAAAGTTAATGAATCTAAATGCCAACATATTACCTTCACACTCCGACGCAGTTCCTGTCCACCAGTACACTTTAATTCCATCCAGCTTCCTTACTCAGACACAGTCCGGTATCTTGGTTTTCATTTAGACCGAAGACTAACGTGGAACCCACATACTAGACTCAAAAGACAAGAACTCAACCGACGATACGGCCAGCTATACAGACTACTAAACAGAAAATCCAAACTTTCTATTGAAAACAAATTACTTATCTACAAGACAATACTGAAACCTATATGGACATACGGACTTGAACTGTGGGGGACAGCAAAAGCTTCTAACATCAAACGTATTCAATCCTTTCAATCTAAAGTCCTTCGAACAATAGTTGATGCTCCGTTCTATGTAAATAACAAAATCCTACACCATGACCTTAATATCCCATTTGTCCTAGACCTTATTCCAGAAAAATTCTCCAAATTTCACCAGAACCTTACCTATCATCCAAATCCCCTTGCACAATCTCTATCCAGCACCACCCATCCTTACAATCCTCCTCGAAGGTTGAAGCGGCAGTGGCCCAGAGACCTTCTGTAAATAAGCATCTATTGGAGTTTTGGCAATGGCCAGATCCTCCACTCAAGCCCGAGTGTGTATGATTAGGTTAGTTCTTTTGTTTATATACATTTATTTTATTTTATTGTATTTATTTTTATTTTATTTTATTGTATTTATTTTTATTTTATTTTATTGTATTTATTTTTATTTTATTTTATTGTATTTATTATTATTAAGTTTCTGTATTATTATTATTTTATTTATTTATTGTAAATAGAGTGTGAGTGTGTTCTCTGAACACTATTACAAATGTCCTTGATGTGACAGAATGTGATATTTCTAAATAAAAAAAAAAAGATAAAATGGGATAAATGTGATATGTAATGATTTGCCTTGGTTGAGTCGAGTTCGCACCAGTCGTGCTATTTGTTTAGATGAAATTGTAGAATTAAGTAATATATAATAATCTTTTCAGGTAAAATCAACTCGACGAGCGTTACATATTCACAAAAGAACAAAGCAATAGACATCCTACAGCTTATCCTCCCCGCCTTCTCACTCGAAAAAGGCATACTCCAGCAGCTTATCACAAAGATGCAGGAAGACTCCAGTGCAACCCCTGGAGGATAAGACGCCGGAGAAGACTCCGTCATATCTTCAGGTTTACAAATGAAGGGAGCGATAAGGGTGGAACAAAGGGAGCTGAGAGAGGGACCATTTATTAGCGAGAGATAGCCCGCCAGCTATCTGATCCAGGTACTGGTACACTCCTACATCCCTCTAAATCTACCTCTCCTAGCTCCCTGATCAAATATATATATATATATATATATATATATATATATATATATATATATATATATATATATGTATATTTATATATATGTGTGTGTGTGTGTGTGTGTGTGTGTGTAGATAGACAGATAGATAGAAAGTAAACTTTATTCTCGGTCAAGGTCCCTTATGAATAACAGATATGAACAAAAAAAAATAAATACTACATCTGGCCAAAAATTACATTAATCAGTATTAAAGAATATATACAGTATCTTCAGTGAAATTAAATAAAACAAGTAAAAATAAAAAAAAAAATTGAGAAAAAAAAACAAAAAAACATTATTTAAATGAAAATAAAAAAAAAATAAAATAAGCATGGGTTGATTTTCAAAATTAAAACTCAATTAATTTTATCAACCATTCACCTCAGTCAAAATCTGTTTTGCAATATTTATTTTATGGTATAACGTCATTTTGGGATGTGAGAAGGAATTGGTAGAGATGATATTTAAATGAGGACAAGAAAGAGTCATGGCGGATTTCAGATGGCAAGAAATTACAGAAGGCAGTGGATCAGGCAATAAAGGAATATTCAAAAGCCTTAGTTCTATGGGAAGGGATATAAAGGTCAGAAACACGGAATCTTGTTTTCTGGGAGTGGACCAGGGGTTTAAACTATAGGAGACTGTAGATGTAGGAAGGGTGTTGATCGTTTGGAATAGGAAAGATCCGAGGAAATATTATCTGTGGAAAGAAGGGAAGAGCCACTTTAAATCGTCGGAAAGGTGGGACACATGAGACCGCCTCGGTGTACCGAAGACAAATCTTTAGCCGAATACATATATATATATATATATATTGCATTGAATTTTTTACACAACATTGCAATTGAATTCCGAAGTGTAAAAAGAGGACATAAATATTTACAGAACAGCTAATCTCTGAAAGATCTTTATCAATTTCTTTGAAATTCTAATATAACGTTGCAATCAAATTCATGAATTGTTTTTATGTACGTTTCATTATCATCCGGCATATCGTTATAAAATGGTCGCGAAATAAGTTGATTCGTTTTAGACTGTAACAATGTTAATAAAACTTGCCTAAAGTCTTGAAGGCTTCTATGCTATTCGAATTTCTGTATATGATGTATTTTCTCAAAAACAAACTGTATAAATTTTCACGAAGCATTCAGAAATAACTCAAAAAGTACACAATTTTTTATTTATAATAACATATTCATTTTAAAGTTTCCTGAATTCTCTAAAAAATAAAGTAAAAGTTATGAGTACTGCTGGAAAAACTCACAATTATGAATTTTCTTTGTAATCGAAAAATAAACATTTTCCTCAAATTTTACGTGAGTGAGAAAATTGGGTTCAAATATTAAAAAAAAACGGATGATTAATTCACAGTTTGATTTACCTAGAACTAAAATAATAATAATAATAATAAAAGGCTTAGTGAACCCGGAGATTCGATGCCGACACCACCAATCGCTTATTACACACCTCTCTCCACCGTTCGTCGTCCAAACCCAATCCCTTCAGATCGGCTTTAATGCAATCTTCCCACCTTCGCTTCGATCTACCCCTCGGACGCTTACCATTCGGTACAGCAAATAATAACGTTTTAGAAATTCTCTCGTTACTAAGCCCAACAACTTTACAAGCCCATTTGATTCGCCGCGATGAAATTACCTTAATTACATTACCCGGATACAGTTCACGCAATTAGGCTTTGTGTAACCGTCTGAACTCTCCGGTTAACTCATCCTTCTTCGGTTCGAATATTCTACGCAATACTTTCTTTTCAAAATCCTTGAGACGCTGTTCATCCCTTAATGTAAGCGGCTAAGTTTCGCATACATAATGAACTGTAGGTAAGATAATGGTTTTATAGGTTCTAATTTTTAAGTTCCGAGACAAGAGGCGCGAGCTAAGTAGTTTTGTAACAGAAAAATAACAAGCATTTCCCGCCTTCAGTCCTGGAACTAAAAAAATTGAACAGATTTTACTGCGCTGTTTTTTTTATATCTAAAATAAGTGATTGTTCGAATACATAAGAGTAAAAAATAAATGTTGGAGACATACAAATTCATTAATATTTTCTTCAAATATCCAATAATAATTATAGTCTACATTCGAACGATTGGATTAACACTGTTTAGAATAATTTTTTTACTAAGGAGCAATAAGAAAGTAAAAAATAAAACCTCTTAAAATAACTTTTTACGCTGTGATGTTAATAATGAAGGCAAAGACAAGTGCCGTTTCGATTTCGAATGTTTTGATTACTTCGGAGAAGCTTTTCATTTTCAAAAGAAACTTAGTTTATCTCGCGTTCTGTTGTTTTAATTTAGGGAACCAGTTGCAATGTATATTTCCTTATAGCTATAATTAAAATTTTCAATTTCAACTTCTTTGCTAGTTCTGAGAAGTTCTCCTTCAGAAGGGAAACTTCATACGAGAAATAAACTTATTCATTCGAAAAGTTCGAAACTAATTTGTATCTGAACATCCTTTATTTAAAAATGCTTTAGACCAGAAGGTACAAGTGAAAACATCACGAACAAGGCGAGATCAATAATTGAAATATAAATTATAAATAACTAGTAGGCCCATACGAAAAATTCGCACAACTGAGCTAACTGAGCAGTTAACTGACTAAATATGAAAATAATAAGAAAATAAAAAATGCACTGTATCATAAGATAAAGAAACCAATTGATGCTTTATCGATAAATATAATTGAGAAAAGAAACAAATATTAATTTAAATCTTCATTCATGTTTGGAACCAACATGTTTACAAATTTCAATAAGCTGTATCTTTGCTAAACATTATCCTATTTCAATGATTTTTTTATTCCCTTTGTAGGGAATTAAGTAATCTTTTATACTATCATGGACAGTGTGTAATGAGGAAGATGAGTGTAATTTTTGAGTTATTCTCAAATAAAGTTTCTTTTCTTCCATAATTTGTTGTCTGAATTTTCGGGATGATTGGACTATTGGACTATAACCATATGAAGGAGGAGGAAACCCTAAAAATTGGTAGCTCAATCTTGGGATTTGGTGAAGAATTAGCGATGATGTGACTTAGATGTTTATTATATGTTATACTAATAATAATAAGGCTTAGCGAACCCGAAGGTTCGATGCCGACACCACCAATCGATATTTCAACTTGCGCCATGAATCCCCTAAAGCAGTCCCCACCCGGAGACCCGAACGGGGGACTAGTTTACCTCCGGATAATGAGCGTTTTACCTTAGGGAGATCCATGACTTTTTGTGGTGTTTGGTGAACTAAAGATATGTGAGTAGGGCGTTCAATCCTACGTCACACCCTCCAGCAAGTCTGGTGGGCCCCTACCTCCAGCAAGTCTGGAGGTCCCCTCCCTCCAGCAAGTCTGGAGGTCCCCTCCCTCCAGCAAGTCTGGAGGGCCCCTCTCATTGTTGGTCAGCGAGTCCATCGGACTTAGCCGGGAGGAACTTCCAAGAAATTTCCACCGACCATCCCCACATCCGCCACCCGTGGGACGCTCCCCATACGCGGTAATGAGCCCGCGCGAGGATTATATGTTATACTGCAAAGGTTATATCCTTTATTTTGGTTTTTGATTTTTGAATGTGTTGCTGAAGTAATGATATTTTTTTTTTATAAAATTACTAATGGTTAAAAAAAATGTTTAGGAAAATAATTGGAATCAGCTTTTATTTCGTTTTCTTGTCTCTAGGAAGGTAATGATACTTAAGATGTATAATGTTCTGGAAATAATAAACCATTGTGAAATAATTTTCAGCGTTTTTTATACCAGATTACAATGTGAAATGGTTAATTATTTAAAATAAAAAAAAATTAAAAGATACATTAGAGAAATAAATTTTGCAAATGAGTCTTGAGTCAATATAACCAAGTCCCACAAAATGGTCTGCGCACGCGCGAACTAAAAGTCGTACGAAACTGATATTACATATTTGAGATAGGTATATGCCTTTGATGTGATAGCAAATTTTTTGTTAAAATCAACTTAGCGGAAGTGCCACTTTATTTCAACGCTGAAAAACATTTTTACAATTTTCTCAAAAATGGCTCCAGCGATTTTGATATAAGTCGGT
The DNA here is from genome assembly GCA_928085145.1 of Nezara viridula. NCBI lineage: Eukaryota > Metazoa > Arthropoda > Insecta > Hemiptera > Pentatomidae > Nezara > Nezara viridula. Next base: position 173,345,301 of record OV725079.1, on the reverse strand, counting down.
GTATCATTGTATAATTATGTGGTCTTAAATATCATTTAGGTCATATACCGATCTATAGGTCTGTCCAAAGAGGATAAAATGATGAACATTTTCCTTGCTAACTATATGCAGATCCGCTTTTTAATTTTTGATATAATTTAATCCACTTGCAAAAATACTTCAATTAGTTAACTACAGCAGATTTTACTAGAGCGTTACACATAGCAGATCTGTCAGCTCATTATAATTCACTCTCTACAAAAAAGTGCAAAACGAGGCTAAAAAATTTTTAACTTCAAAAATAATCTGTTGGACTGATGAATATGCTTTGTAATTTAGCAACTGTACACAGCCACGCTATATCATTGCAAATCTCTAACATAGAAAGTTACATATGTTCTTTTTCCATTATGAAATCATTGAGGTAAGTACTAGTGGTTCTCTCAAAATATTCTTCACAACTGACTTCCTATTCTGGGAAATTTACATGAATTAAACCCCTAAAAAATAGTGAAAAAACAATTACCTGTGTCCTAGTACACTGATAATTAATGGTAATGAACGTTCTAATTTGTTCACCAAACCGAAAATCAGGTATTTGCGACTCTTCAGCTCACAGAGCCCTTTATGATTAGTGCTTTGGTGGTGAACAGAAGAGCTACAGAGTGTCGGAAAAAATGGCAGAAAAAAAAAAACGGACACAGTTGAAGTATTGTGCGAACTGCAGGTGGTTAATTAAAAGCCCTTTCACAGGCGGGAATCAAACCTTTGTCTGACCTTTCGTTTGTGCTGTCGGATCATCATCAGGCGAGGAGCGCCCTACTTAGCCACTATTAACAAAGGACTCGTTCTCACACAAAAGGAGAGGTAATTATTATAATTTTCTTTTCCTTTTCCCTACTACCTCTCTGTGCTTATTTTCTTTTCAGGCCAGGTCTCATTAAGGTCCTTTTTCGACAATTTATATTTATATCCTATTCTCTGGATGATGTCCAAGGACCAAGGACAATTACAATTCGAAAGGGGGCCATCATCAAATGATATTTCTTTTGAGGTGTAAGTATTCAATGTAATTGTATATATATATATATATATATATATATATATATATATATAAATCTGTATCACTACAACCCGTGAAGGGTCTTCTGATCAATACTAGTTAAGGGAAGCACTGTTTCTTGGTCACCGGTTGTGCAAGGAGGTGATTTGACCAAGATTACGCTCAAACGCCAGGTTTTGTCTTTAACTTATTATTTAATTAGTTTAATTATTAGAAGGGTACCCACCTTATAGAGGCTGGGTGTGCCCCAGGAGGGTAACTACTTCTCAGGGTCACCCCACAAGCAATGAAACAAAATAAATTATTGTTCTGCCATGATCCGGGATTTGAACCTGGGACTTTAAGCATTGGAAGTTCAGTGCCCTACCACTGAGCTACCCCGCTCCCCATATATATATTTATAATTCCTATTGATCACATTCAATATCTTCTCAGAACATATATTATGAAAGTAATTGTGAATTAGCATGTTGCCTATTGTTTATAATTTATGTCAACTGTTTACAGATGATGATGAATATTTTCGTAGAACACGGTTTAAACTTCAATAAAATGAAATATATATATTCCTGGAATGGCTTCATTTTCCATTTCTTCTCCTTGATATCATATTTGCTGAATACCGTGGTAGATGACAAATTTATTGTGAGCCACAAATATGTACTAATAGCTAATAACATATATGTATTTGAACTTCGCATTTTTTTCTGAATTCTGTGGTCAAATTATCTTACGATTCAAGTGGACAAAAAGTGGATATTCATGAGTTTTTAGTATCTCATTAAATTAATTAATTGTATGAGAAAACGCCATATTTATGAGATTTGTCTCAGATAAAACAATTGTACGTTACGAGCCGTCCACGAAAATGGTTCAGAGAGTTGTTAATAATTTGATGAAGAAAGGGGTTTGCACCGCGGAGTAAAAACGCAATCTGTTTTTAATAATCTGATTTCTTGAGGCAAGGACTATAACATTGGTTGTAAGAGAACATAAGCTTATTCTATTTTGAAGATCGATAATATACCACCAAAGGGGGTATACTTGAGCCAACCTGAATATCGACTTATTATTCAAATCGAGTTTCAAATATCTAGCGTTTAGCCCTTATTAGTTCATGTTAAACCATTTAGCTCCTTACCCTTTAATTATTAGCCGAGCCCTGTAATACAGAAGTCCCAATTGCAGATATCGATTACACACATACCTGTAATATTGCAATCGATGTTTATCCGATAGTATGGTCTGAAGTTTTATCTGTATCTCAGAGGTCATGCGATAGTGTAAGTTCGAAGCTATAATTACAGTGCAGTTGCTCTACAATTCTATATACCGCTTATCAAGATATTATTTTCAGTTTTCTAAGCATATGACTAATTCAATTAATAAGATAAATTTCAAATATAAAGGAACTATTTTTCTTTTTATAATAAAATAATGTGGATGGTACAATGGTTTCGGAAAAGTTTGATTTTCATAGTTATAAACATTTTTAAGTTATAAATTAAAAACCACAACCGCACATCCAGGAGTCTTTGAAATTGAAAGTAAAAAAAAAAAATCGCTCACCATTTTGGTTTATTATTTTCAAAAATGAGACATTGTAATCGAACGAAAAATTCAAAAACTTAAACCCCTCTCAAAATTTGAGGTTTTACGATTCAATATACGTAGACATTTTTTTGAAAACAAATTTTTTTTTTGTCCGTGCGCCGTATGCCGCTCGCGCATTCTCCGAAACTACTAGATCGATTTTTTTCAAATTTGTATTAACAATCAAAGGTCTCCCGAGGATAACCCTCCTTCATAGACATTACTATCCGCATTTTCTTTCAAGATGACGGCCGAAAAATCTGCGTAGCTATAGACTGTAGCACCTAAACGAATGTACCAATTTCAATAAAACTTAGCTAAAGTCTTCTTCTCGATGCCCTTTAAATTTATCTGTATAACATACTTCAACGAAAATAAGCTTTAAAGAAAGGTAAGAGGGTTGGTAGAAGTTTAATTGAAATCAGAGTATTATTAGTAAAGATGTCGGAAGTTTTAAATATTAAACGCGGGTATACACTTGTTTTTTGATATTCATATAGTTATTTAAAAGTTGAAGATATATAAAAAAAAATCGTTAAAATCAGACAATTAGGAGCAAAGATATAGTCTCTAGATGCTTTTTATATGTTATACTGCAAAGGTTATATCCTGTATTTTGATTTTTGATTTTTGAATGTGTTACTGAATTAATGATATTGTAAAATATAGCTGTGTTTATTTCTTCACCATATTTTTTTCAAATTATATAGCTATGTTTCGGCTAGTAAGCCATCTTCAAGCCATTTTATCCGACCATGCTTTTTGCATGTAGTCCAAAGTCCTCCAACGATTACAGGGCTTAAATGCCCAATGTTCAACATATCTTCCTGTAAATTACATTTAATTTGGTTTATTTTAAATAATTAACTATCTTCAATTGTTAGAAGTTATGAAAAATGGCTAAATATAACTTTTAAAAGAATTATATAATTGAATAAAGGAGAAAAAAAAAAATGCTTATTCGGATCGAAAATGAATCTCCGAAAATAACAGTCAGAGGGTATACGTATAATATATCGTTGGAAAGCGGAGAGATTTAGAAACAATTATATCGAATAAATAAAGTTGTAGAAGATAACGGGGAGTGATAAAAGAAGTATAAATAATAATTTCTGAAAACTAACATAATGGTTCATACTATGGAAAATTCGACTCAATCATGACAAATCCAAACATATAACATTTACTCTTCGAAAAAACACCTGTCCTCCAGTTTATATTGACAACAATCAAATTCCTCAAACGGACACGGTACTTTACCTTGGACTCACCTTCGGCACAAGGATGACATGGGGCCCACATGTTAAAATGAAACGTACGACACTTAACAAACGACTCAAACTACTTTACTCTCTTTTTGCCAAATCTTCAAAACTAAAACTAAAACAAAAACTGAATACATATACATACTTACTGAAGCCCATATGGACATACTCATCACAAATATACGGCATCGCTAAAAAGACCCACCTACAAAAACTTCAAACGTTCCAATCAAAATTATTGCGACTCATAACAAAAGCACCTTGGTACGTGACTAACAAAACTCTACATACTGACCTCCACTTTCCAACAGTTGACCAACATATAACGACCCTATATCAACGATTTTACACAAATTTAAATGGACATAATAACAGACTTATAAGAGACATGGCCACAGCTGACATAGATCAATATATCAGCTAGCAATACAATTTTAAAAATCACTCGATAATAACTTACTATCATAAAAGAAAATGAACAACATAAACGAAGTAAATAAAGCAAATGAAAAACAAACGGAAAACCATCACCAATACACATACACGACGTTCAAAATTATCAGGCATTAGTCCTATTCCTGGAAAACAACGCAGTTCCAAATTCATTCTTTCTAAAAACAACCATCAAATGTGTAACAGTTTACCCGAAAACACCAGACGTATTTCGTAAACTAGTGAGTAGTCTCAGAAATGGAGGTGCTGAATTCCACACGTATCAGTTACCTGAGGACAAAAATAGAAAATTGTAATTGATATTTGCACTAAACCGCTCTAATCTCCGAATAAAAATTATTTAGAAAAACATGGATGTATTGCAATAAATATCACAAATGTATTCTCTCGATTTAAAAAACCTTTGCCCATGTTTTTCATAGACATAACAAAAGCTACTTACAATGAAAACATTTATGAAATTGAAACAATTTACAAACATTGAAACAATTTAAAATAGTTGTAGAGGAGCCTCGAAAAAAAAGAGTAATACCTCAATGTATAAGATACCAACAATATGGTCATACAAAATCATATTGTAACCATTCTTTGTATGATGTACATAATAGATGTATTAAATGTGGGCTAGGCCATGAAAGTGAATCCTGCTTAAAAATCAGGGAGACACTAATATAAACGGACATAATAGGAGACATGGACACAGCTGACATACCTCAGAACATGAGGAGGAGACTAAAAAGGCGTTGGATGAGGGATCTGCTTCCTTAGACAACCTAAGTAATTGGAACAAGTTAGGGAAGAGGTACTGCTGAGTACTTTCCTTCCCCATGATTGTCATGTCATTATATCATTATCGCCATCACATTTGCTGATTGTCAACTTATTGTTGACAGGCGCAAGTACATATTTTATAGACAAAAAAAAAAAACATAATTCAACATAAACCACATGTCTCCAAGAAAATTAAATTAAATTTAAATGTAAACTATGATTTTTTTTTAAGTTTATGAAAAAAAACTAATTTTAAAATTTATCGAATCAAGGCAATGT